>APFE031113132.1:109978-127857 GCA_000404065.3 Pinus taeda
AATACTATGATGCAAGTCACTTTAATACTTAAAATGAACTAAAATATATCATGTGCATAAATTTAATATTGAATTATAGAAAGTGTCTTTTAGTGCAATCAATATATGTTAATTTAAACAATTAATGATATGTTTCTATAATTTTATGAACTTTACTAAATTTACTTGTCTATCCAAGTACCCCATTCCTCTTATGCTGGTGGTTCTCAAAATAAATCTAGGACTAGAATGGGATTGGTACTTCTATAATTTTATGCACTTTACTAAATTTACTTGTCTATCCAAGTATTTCAATCAATTTTCTATCTTAAAAAATTCAATTAAAAATATTCAAGAAATAATTTTTTTACAAAATAACAATTTTAGTTGTCTTATAATTTTCTTACAACCAACAAATAAGACTTCAATTTTACCATTTAACATTTCAATTTTACCACTCAATAGCATTTCATTTTTTTTTTCACTCTGGTTGAGGACTACCATAGTACCACACACTGTGGGCGTAGGGGTAACACTGTATGAGTGAATTTATGGGAATGTGATTCTACAATTTCGTTGTACTTTCCTTTTCTTTGTCTGCCAACCCACCCACTCCATCGTGGAAAATTAGGCAGGCATTTCCAATGGGATCTGTTGCACTAAAAATTGTCACCTTGACATTCTACAATCTGTGTGAGTCCATTATCACTCACACTTTCCTCCTTTGCAAGTATTAAGCCTTAGTTCCTCATATCAACCCTTGAAAATAAGAGAAAGCCCTCAAAAGCCTCTAAATTTTGGTTCCGCACTTTCTCTTTGCATTACCTGCGGTCTCGCATCTAATGGTCATGTCTCCTGCACACCTGACCGCTCTGTCTTTGTGTTATGGGTGCGGACCCCTGTAAAAGTTAAAAAGGCATGAGTACATTCTAAAAAACTCACTTTCAGTCATTTCTAGAAGCTTCTAGAAGGAACCTTGAGGTGGCAAGTTCGTTCTCTTAAGGTTCATGCATCCCATACCTTGAGGAGCTAACACCTTGATGTGAGGAGTTTATCCCTTTGAAGGAGGATTCTATCCCTTCATAGATGGACCTGTAACCTCCTCCTCTGCACTATAAAATGAAGCATTGGGCTAGTTACTGGGGAGGATGAAAGCTGAATATTTTTGAGGAGAAATGCTACTAGAACTTAGTCTTCTTTAGTTGAGTTTTTATGAGGAGAGATTACATACATCTAAAATCTCATTTGGAAGAGCGCAAGGCTTGTAAAAGTAAAGGAAATTCTTGTTTCGAACCCCAGGAAGAGCTTGTTTAACATCAAAGCTAAAAAGGTAGTAAGGTTCTTCTACATCAAAGTTAATACAAATAAGTTTGTTTTTCTCAATACTTTTGATTCATGGTTTATTTTATGGATTCCTTGATCACCATAATAGACACGATTTATGATATTTGCTATGCAGGTGCTATTTAATGTTTGCTTGTTTGTGATTGCAGGTTCTCAAAGGTGATTCTTTTGAACGATTGGAGGATGGCTACTACGAACAAGCGTTGGATCTAAGGTAGGGTCTTAACACCTTTATAGTATTTATTTATAAGTCGCACATGTCTAGAGAAAGATAGATTTGTTTGTCTGTTTGTTGCTAGACTATCTTCTGATACTAGCGAGATTGGTCTTGTCCACAAGATCGATTTATCTGGCCAACAAATTGACGACTCTACTGGGGAATGAATTTGGTTTTTGGTTTTGTTTTGACTTGATAAACTTGTTTTCATTTCTGGCTTTGATTGATGTATGCTGGCTTGGGTAGTTTTTAGAATCTGGATTGTTTTTTGTTTTTTTTTCAAATTTTTTAGGGGACCGCACTTTCTATTTACAGACAATGCAGGCATCTCCGCACTTTTCCTTTAGTAAACAGAGTGGGATCGCACCTGTTTCTTCTGAAAGGCTGCAGACCCTGTAATTTTTTTTGAAAAACCTAAAATGTCTTTTTCCAGATAAGTTTAGGTTTCATTTAGGGTTTTTAGTGTCTACCCAGATCTGAATTTTTCTTGTCAAAAATATCTTGTGAGTGAGTTCCAATGGTATTTTTGTTTTAGATGTTTTTCTAGAAGTTTTGCATGCCTGGAGTGGTTTTCGCTTGGTCTCTGTAGTGGCTCAAAGATTAGAAGCTTGAGAAACCTTAGATCACCATGGTGTCCTTTCATCTTCTTGATGAGTGTGACTTGGCTGTGAAATCTATCATTTGTGAGAAATAGATTTAGTTTTCTCCTTGCAAATCTTTGTTATAAGTTCTGAATTTCATTTTTACAAAAGAAAACATATCTGGATGTTTTTTGATTGATTTGTTATTCAGAACGAATGAATCCTTATTTTACTGAACAACTAAGTAAAATGTCCTCAAAAGGATTGAAGCTTTTATTCAATTAGGTTTTTAGAAGTTTTTAGATCTCAAGATTAGTTTTTGTAGTTTTGAGTGTTTTCTACAACTTGTAGATCTCTTTTGAAGAAAATTGTTTTTTGTAGTTTCAAGTTTTGAAAAGGCAAAGGGATTTATTGTGAGAATTAATTAGTAGTATCATTTTGAGTTCTTATTGAAAAAGACAAAAATATTTTCTTTCCATTTCCATGCTGAAAGAAAGAATTGTTTCTTAAAGAATTGCATTCTCGAACTCTTTATTTTAGCTAGAATTTCATTGAAAGAAAAATGAATTGCTTATCATTTTTAGGTGCATTTTTTAGTGTTTTTGGAGTCGAGTCTTCACACCATCAAAGTTTCATTTCCGTACCGATTGACTTAAAGAACAACCCATAAAAGCAATGCTTAATTAAAATTGATCTAGTAATCTTTTTTATTTCTAGGGCTCTTATCACCAATATAGCTTAGGCTAGTATCTTGGAGTAGGGAATAATTAACTCTCCAAGATAGTTAAAACAAACAAGTAGCTACATCTTTCGGTAGGAAATAAATCCAATTGTAATTGATACATTCTGGGAAGCTTCTCTTAAAGGAGTCAATCACGAGATCATGTCCAAACCTTTGAGACAATCAAGTCCGTTTCATTGGGAAAGATAGAAGATTTGCTCGTATCATAAATGGTAAACCTCGGATTGATCATGTCGAGGAGCCTTCAAGGGGATTGAGCTTTGTTACTCTGCCCTTGCACGTAGATTGGATCATAGATTGTTCCCCCAGTTATTATAAACGGTAAACCTCGGATTGATCATGTCGAGGAGCCTTCAAGAGGATTGAGATTTGTTACTCTGCCCTTGCACGTAGATTGGATCATAGACTGTTCCCCCAGTTGTATTTGTTACTGTTGGTAACCTTAGTGTCCATAAACTTAAGATTATTTCCTAAGGTGATGGTGAAGGACGGGTCTCACTGTACCTAGAGCAGACGTCGACTAGACTCACTTGGACTCTCTAGGGGGTTCTCTTCACTCGAGATGGTTTTGTGAAGAAACTTGTGCCAGTCTGTTTCATTAAGCAGGTTGTCGGGTTAACTTTTCCAACCACCCTTTCTATATTAAACTTCTACGACGTTAGATTTCATCACCAACTAGTGTTTTTAGTACGAGAAGTTACTGTTTTTGTATGGTTTGAACTCTTAGATTTTTTAGGCGTGTGATTCAATTGTTTGTTTCTTTAGAGACTTTAGGTGATTTTATTGAAATTTTCTTTGTTTGCGTGTGATTAAATAAATATTTAATCATGGCTGAATTACCAAGACAATCTCGTAGACTTCAGGGGAAACCTCCTAAGTATACACCAAGTCAGCTTGAAGGGCTATGAGCTCTTGTGTCACCTAGTGACAGTAGAGTTGGATCACTAGAAGCCGGAGAATCATCTTTAATTGTTCATCTTGATTATCAAGTACAAACAACAGAGTATATTTAAGAGCCAATTTCATTTTCTAAAGTTACTGGTAGTATTTATCCTTCCAGTGAATTAGCTGAAGAACCTGAAAATTCTAAGCCTGAAACTGAACCTGCTGCTACTCCAACTTCTAGTGGTCCTGGTTCACCTAGGGTAGGAAATATCATTACCCAAAATCTTCCTTCTGGCCTCATTTCTATTGAAGAACTTGTCAGTCCGGACGAAGACGTAACTCTTCTCAAAAACCAACCAATTTTAAATCTTAGGGAGCGTGAATCAATATTCTACAGTCCTTTTAGGAGTGACGCTTGGTATGTATCATTGACAATTTTTTTAGAAAACCCGGGTCTTAGTTTTTCACCACCTCGAATTCCTTTTCATCCTACACCAAGAGGTTATTATCCTCCATTGAATATGTCAAGACAGTCATCTATGTTTTCCCAATCACCGGAAACATTTTTATATGGCAGTCCTTCTGTTCTTTCGGAGTACCAGTCACTTGCTGGTACTTTTTCAGGAGCATCTCCTCAACCAATTAAACATGAGTTATCAACTAGTAATAATGGAACTCAAGTGTTGAGCGCAGAAGAAATCCTTATGATGTTTGGTAGTATTCCAAATCCTCAACCTCAAGGTAGTTAGTTATCGCTTGGGGGGCAACCCCAAGGTAGTCAGTTACCACCTGGAGGGCAACCTCAAGTTAGTCAGTTACCGCCTAGGGGGAAACCTCAAAGTAGTCAGTTACTGCCTGGGGGGAAACCTCAAGGTAGTCAGTTACCGCCTAAGGGGCAACCTCAAGGATAGTACATACCTTCAGGACAGTACATACCTCAAGGTCAACCCCAGACTTAGTACATACCTCAAGGTCAACCCTAGACTCAGTACATACCTCAAGGTCAACCCCAGTTTCAATACATACCTCAAGGTCAACCCCAGTTTCAGTATGTGCCCTAGGGTTATCAACCTCAAGGTCAGTACCCAACTCAAGGTTTCCAACCGCCTTCTGGTTAATCGTTTGTACAAGGAGCTAGAAATGTACTGCTTAATTATTAGCCCTATGTTCAACCAGGTTATGGTCCTCCATATGCACAACCTTTTATGGGTCCATACCCCGGAATGAATATAGCGTGGGATCCATCTCAAACTCAACAGACTATGCAACCTAATGTGCAGTTATCTAATCAACCTGGACAACCTTTGGTTTCTGGTCTAAGCCAGCAACTTGTCTAACCTACTATTCAAACCCCTGCACCTGGTTTAGTTCAGCAACCTGGGCCTAGCTCACCTCAGACTCCACCTTGAACTGCTACTACAACTGCTGCAACTTCTGTTCAACCTACCACACCTGTTTCTGGAGTATCTGTAGCTCCGGCTTCTACTGTCCCTGCATCAGTGCAAACTCCTCAAGTCTCTATACCACAGTTAGGACCTACAGTTCAGACTTCAATCCAGATGCCTGCAGGACAAGTTGGTCCAAGTACGGTTGTCACAAGTCAACCGCAATTCACTTATCAACCGTACTAGGGATAGTATCAATTCGGTCCTACTGTACAAAGCCCAGTTTATCAGTATCAACCGTATTCTGGCTATACTTATCAACAGCCTCAACAACCCCAGTTTGGTCTGGTTAATCCTGGTTTCCTAGGAGGTTACAACATTCCTAATGCAAATCCAATTCCAGGTTATCCTAGATATCCTCCTCCTGGGGCTAGTCTTGTAACTCAAGGTTTTCGCAACCCTAACTGTTAGTTACCATTTATTGCAACTTTGGATTTACCTTATTTGTCGCGCCTTACAAACAATCTGATTTACTATCTTCTGTATTGGCCGCCAATGCCTAGTAAGTTGCCCAGTGATATCCTGAAATTTGAGGGTAAGTCAGGAGAGGATCCTTCAAATCATGTTATGACTTATCACCTCTGGTGTGCATCTAATTCAATCATTAATGATTCAATTCGATTACGTATTTTTCAATGAACTCTTATTGGTCATGCCGCCAAATGGTACATTGAGTTACCACGAGGCTCTTTTTATAATTTTAGTCAATTAGCCACTTCTTTCTTAACTCATTTTCAGTTTCCTGTCAGATACGACAATGGCACGGAACTGTTAACTTCACTAAAACAATCCATGTCCACATATATTTCTGATCATATTCATGAATGGTGACATAGAAGGTGTTTAGTGAAAGTTTTCATTCCGGATCAAATTTTAGCGGAATGGTTCGTTAAATCATTGTTACCTAAAATCATTGAAGATTTAGCTAAGGCAGGAGTTGTCACTGAAGAGCAAGTCATTGCTCAATCTCAGTACCTTGAACTCGTCTATACGTAGTCAGGTACTTTACATGAAAAAATCCCTGATCTTCCAAAACACGGTCAAATAACTGCAGCTCCTTCAGGGTCTCATGCCGCTGATGGTATGATTGGTTTAGTTAGTACTAAAAGTAAGAAGAAATCTTCAAAGAATTATTATCCTATTATAACTTTACCTGATTCCCTGACAGGAGATTCTTTTGCTGAAATTCCTGCCGATATTCATGTTGTAGAATCATCTACGGCCAAATCAAAATCCGGTAGTAAAAAGAAGGGGAAGAAGAAAAACAAACAAAACTCAAAAGAGAAAACGGATAAAAATGGATCTATTAACGAAAAACGTAAACTTCAATATCCTTGTTTCATTTGCAATGAGGATCATTTTACCAAATATTGTCCACATCGAGCAAAGGTTTCGAAAATCGTTAAAGGTTCTCAAACGCCTGTTGCCTTGAAGGAGCCTTTTCCTACTCAAGATAGTAAGATGGTTGGTTCTTCCTGGAATGCCTTAGAAGAACCCATTATGATGATGTCTTATGTCAGGATTGCGATGCGATCGCAAGATTATGGTAGTAAAAATCTTGTTGGTGCTAAAGAAGTAGAACCTTCTAATTCAAACACATCAACTACAACTCCTCCTGGTTTTGATCCACTACAGATCGAGAAACCCAACCTTGAATTAGTAATCAAACCGCCTGCTAAAGGTATATACTTCATAAATCAAATTTCAATCCACATGCGAGAGCTGCTCAGAATTATAACATTGTTGAAGACTTAGCTATTTCCCCTGTAGCAATGTCGGCTTTGGAAGTGCTGCAATCGTGCCTAGGACAGCGTAAATTACTATCGTCTGCTATAGGAGTTGTCGATATTCAGGATTCGAACCTAATAATATTCAATTTAGAGAATAGTACACCTCGCCTACCTCATCAAATGGCTTTCGAGATTCTAGTGTTAGTAAAAAATAGACCTTGCTTTCGAATTGTGATTGATGAAGGAGCTTCTACGTGTATTATGTTGATCCAGTGTTGGAGACCGCTTGGTTATCCCACACTGAATCAGTCTCTGATGATTCTAAAGGCTTTTGATGGTCGAGGGTTCCATCCTTTTGGTATTTTGCAGGATTTACCTATAGGGGTCGAAGGCAAAATCGTAAATCTAGATGTGGAAGTGGTTGATGCCCCTCTAGATTACAACCTTCTCTTGGGTCGCAGTTGGAATTATGATATGACGACTATTGTTTCATCAGTCTTTCAGCTTATCAAGTTTCCTCATAACGGAAAGATCGTTATGATAGACTAGCTGACTTATTTTTCATCCGACCCAGCCTCTACAGATAGTATTCAGCACGTCGGTAGAACGACTATCCCTTACAAGGATTTTGGAGTAGGTTTGATTAAAGATTCTGGTTTACTAGGAACTTTTTCCTTCCCTCCTCCTAACTATGGCCTTCTATTGCAACTATTCATATGATTTCATCGAGCACTATTGCTTTTGATGATCCTTGGATCGTACCTTCCGATTCTGAGGTGGATTCATTTGATGGCGCGATGCCTTTGAGTCCCTTTGAAATTGCATATCAGGCTGTCCAGTTGTTTTCTGATTCTTGTTCAACCGAAATCGATCCAATGAATGTGGTCCATGGAGAATCACTTTCGATGTCAACCTCAACTACAACAACATTTTCTGATCCTGTTCATACTGATGAGCAGATTCGTGAACTTTTGTCTGTTGATGATTTAACATGGGAAAATCTTCATCATCGATCTTCATTTTTACCTGAGCTTGATCATTTTGAAAATGATTTTTCATCTATTTTTACTACTGACTATGTCAAAGAACCACATAATCCATTGCAACATTGTGATTCTGAGTTAAATTTGGGAAATATCTCTCAAACGGTTCCTATTGACATTTCAGTTAAGCTCGGAATTATTGAAAACATTCATATAGGTTCTTCTTGTACGGACGATGAAATCCAAACTTATAAAGCCCTATTTCAAGAATTCTGTGACGTGTTTGCCTGGTCATATGAAGAAATTCTAGGAATCGATCTGTCAATTGTTGTCCATGAAATTAAAACATACCCAGATGCTAAACCTATCCGACAACACTTACGTCATATACATCCGCAAAAAGTTGTTGCTATCAAAGCCGAAATTGGGAAATTACTTCGCGCATGTTTCATTTATCCAATTCCTTTAACCGATTGGGTATCGAATATTGTTCCTGTCAACAAAAAACAAGGAACGATAAGAGTATGTATCGACTATAGGGATATTAATCGAGCTTGTCCTAAAGGCAATTATCCAACCCCCTATATCGATCAAATTATTGATGATTGTGCTGGCAGTGAAATGTTCTCCTTTATGGATGGTTTTTTGCGGTTACAATCAAATCAACATATTCCTTGCTGATCAAGCTAAAATAGCTTTCATTTGCCCATGGGGGACATTTTCTTATTACAAATTACCCTTTGGATTGAAGAACACTGGAGAAACTTTTCAAAGGGCTATGTCTTACGCATTTCATGACACCAAGCACATTGTGCAGCGTTATCTCGATGATTTACCTGCCCACTCATTACGTAGCGCTGATCATCTCATTCATCTATGAGCTATATTTATGAGATGTAAGCATTATCGAATTCCGTTGAATCCACACAAATGTGTATTCTGCGTATAAACAAGTCGCTTACTGGGATTTGTCGTATCGAAGGCTGGAATTCATGTCGACCCCTCTCGAAGGTGGAAGCTATCGTCAATCTACCTCCTCCTTCGACTCTTCGCCAACTCCAAATTTTGCAAGGGAAAGCAAACTTTTTACGTCGTTTCATTCCTAACTACGCTGAAGATAAAAAAAGGTTTTACCAGGTTGTTAAAACAGGATATTCCATTCTTTTGGGATGATATCGCTGATCGATCTTTTGATGCACTCAAACACGCATTGGCCCATGCACCGTTACTAAATCCTCCCAATTACAACCAGGATTAATTTTTGTACCTCGCCACTTCTCATTCCACCATTGGGATGGTTTTAGTTCAGGAAGATGAATTCAACAATGAACATGTGATTTACTATTTTAGTTGAATTCTGCATTCGACTGAGCTTAAATATTCACATGTGGAGAAATTGGCCTTGGCAGCTTTCCAAGTTGTCCAAAAATTTCGTCACTACATCTTATTATGCAAAACCACGGTAATTTCTGACTGTAACCCTATGATGTATACCTTGACCAAACAATTGCTAGGGGGCAAGTATTCCAAATGGATAGTTATCGTGCAGGAATTTGGGGGCAAGTATTCCAAATGGATAGTTATCGTGCAGGAATTTGACTTGGAATTTGAAAAATCCAAGCCAAAGAAATCTTTTCTTTTTGTTGAACTGATGTGTGATTTCCCCCATATTGATACTAAACTGTGGTGGAGCAGCCCATTGCAGATGAATCCTTGTTTCTTATCAGTACTCTTGATCCTTGGTATGGAGATATTATTGTTTATCTCCAAACCCAATCTTTTCGGCCTGAAATCTCATGATCTCAGCGACCGAAAATACGTTTCCAATCCCAACAATACAATATTATTTGTGATACACTTTATCGTCGAGGGGCAGATTCTGTTTTCCGACGTTGTCTAACTCATGAAGAAGATGAAAAGGTTTTGAATGACTGTCACTCTGGAGCATGTGGTGGTCATATGTCTGGGTATGCCACAGCCCAAAATATATTGTGCGTTGGTTATTTCTGGCCATCCTTATTCAAAGATTGTATCTATGCAGTCCGGAAATGCCACAATTGTCAAATTTTTGATCGTAAGATGCGTGCTCCACCCGCTCCTCTCCACCCTATAATTGCTATCGTTCCTTTCGAAAAGTGGGGTATTGACTTTATTACATGTAACCCTCACTCAGCTGGGGGGCATTCGTATATTATCCTAGCGGTAGATTATTTTACTAAGTGGGCCAAGGCGATGCCTACATTTTCGCCAGACGACAAGACTGTTGACGATGTCTCTTTGGGTAAACCCAGAAATGGACTTTATCTGAAGAGATATTATGCTTAAATTTTGTGTGGAGATTTTTTGTTAGATTAGTTTCTTTATAGCTGGTGTGTTTTAGATTAGAAAAGTGTGCCTAGTTTAGAGAGTGTTTTTATCACTATTCCCGCTTATCTTGATTTTACTCTTGATATTGCAGACGTCGACGTCTCTTCAAACATACATTGGTTTTGCTGATGGTGCTTGTCGTAATACACAGAACATTTCTTCTGCAGCTTGGGTTATCTATTCACCCTCTGATGAGTTAGTGTCTATGCATGGGGTAAGCCTCGGTCAAACAACAAATAACATTGCAGAGTATAGTGCAGTGATTGAGTTATTATTTGAATCCATTTCATTTGGGATTCAGAGATTGATTATTAGGTTGGTTCCTGAACTCGTATTACAGCTTAACAGAGTTTATGCCATTAGAAATCCAGTGTTATTAAGGTTATTTTTTAGATTTCGTCTCTTGGAACGTGAATTTGGATTACATTGAATATCAGCATATTCCAAGACATTTAAATACATTAGCATATGTAGTTGCTTCTCGTATGATAAACAAACATTTGCAATAATCAAAACAGTAAATTTAAGAACATTCAATAATATGTTACACGAGATAGCTAGTAATAGTGATATATCATAGTATAGAAGAAGTGTGTCAAAATATACATCGTCTTCGATCATAGGTTGAAAAACACCTTATGATCGACAAAAATGATAATACAAAAGAACAAAAAAGTCATGTGAGACTACAAAATCGATCATCCTATCCCTGGTGATGATCACGATAAGAGACTACTGCTCCAGCCACCCTACATAGGAACCTCCTAAAAGGTCCTAGGACCCCAATCACATATCTCTGTAACCTAATTGGAATATCATTTATGCCAGTCTCTGGAATATCTACGGTTAAGTGCTCTAGATGATGCTCCAAGTTGGTCAGGATCTCTGTTGATTGATCCTGTGGGGCTGGTACTGCTGTAGCTAGGTGTCTCCTCTGATAAGGTTAGAGAGCAACTGGTTTTCGTGCACCCACATCTGCATTTAAAATTTTGATTGTCAGTTTTGGACGATTTAAAAAATAAAAAAAATTAAAACTTAGAAAGTGTTGAAAATGATTTTACCTGAATCATCCCATTGCTCTCTTGGTGGAAGAGTCATGTCTGGGTCACCGCGATAATCCATCCCGACATATGGAAAATCCTGAATCACAAAAAGTTGGTTGTTCAACTAACGAAAATACTCAGGCAGAAATCGAATAACCTCTGAACCCTCCTCAGGGTGATGGGCCATCAAAGCAATCCAATAGCTTATTATAGGCTCTTAAGGAAGACCAGCATCAAAATGAAGATGCTGCGGGGCTAGCATAGGGATCCTCTCTAGAGCAAAGCTAACAAAGATAAAACCGTATCCAAAGTTTTTCAGTTTTCCGTTCTTTTCTCTGGTTAGTTGGCCTTTTACATTTGCCAACACAGCCTCGCACCAGTTGAATATGGCGCCTCGATAATAGTCTACAGCCATCTGCATCTGGGATCCAATAGCCACATGCAATGCTGCACTCCCGCATAGCCTGGTAACAGTGAATGCAATAACCTTAAGTTCAGGACCGTCGATAGTTTTAATATCAATCAGTTTGTCCTTTATTTGATCATTGCAAAACTCCAATCGGAGACTAGTGACAGACTGGCCACCTGGCCTAGTCCCAAAAAGAGTAATTGTTTGCCTCTCTTGGGCAAACCAGTCAGAAAATATATATCCTCCAGCTCGATTTCGAGTTGGTGACCACCATTCACAAAACACTAGTCCTGTACGTTCGACCTGTCTACCAGCCATTGCAATAGGTCTACCTGGGCCCTCATGCCTGGTATGGCCCATAACTCAAACAATCCACATGCCCTCAATGCCTGTAATGTGGATAAATGATTTATTGTGGCAAGATCTACATCCTCATGGTCGCGTTCTCGCCAAATAAGCAATTTTTATGTCCTACAATGCAAAAAAGACATATTAGAACAATTTAGTTAGAAATAATTTGGGCGAAAATGGAGAAATTTATGTTTTTAAAATCCATTTCGCGGGGTCCGCACCCACTACTTACAAATAGTGCGTAGGTCTGCACGCATTGTAAGCAATAGGTGTGGACCCACAACCTTTTCCTTTGTAGAAAAAATTCGGGGTCTACAGGGGCCGCGTGTTGCACTTGTGGACCCCCGCGAGCGATTTTCTAAACATATTTTTCCTTCAAAAATCAAATTTAAAGCCTAAAAATGAAATGTAAATGGATGAAATGCAAGATCAGGAGGATGTGGATTACCTGGAGCTAACGGTTTCGATTCCAACAGGCGAATTTTCCAGAATATTCATAGGAACTTTCTTACCTAAAAGCTCTCACTTCTCACTTTGAACTCAAATGGTAAAAATGAAGTTAGAAAAGTCCTTTTTATAAGTGTTTTCGAATAAGTGAATTTCTAATTTATTTATTTCACTTTAAAAAGGTAAATTGTTAAATACATTTTTATTTATCTTAGACAAGCATGAGTAATGTTTTGAGTTTTTGTGCAGAATATTGGATTTTTCGGAAAATTGATCATTTTTCAACAGTGTATACTTTTATCACTTTTTTGGACTTTTTAAAAAATTTACGAAAAACCGAAACATTGGAGTCTTCTTTAAGCTCTTTTCTGACTCGTAAAATATGAAAAGATTGCAGAGCTTTTCCCTTTTTAACTCATTAAATGGAATTAAAAAGATGGTCCACTTACAGCTCTTTTCTGACCATATAAACATGAAAAGATCGCCGGACTTTTTTCGTTTCAAGTTTGATATTGGTTATAAAATGACGTGCCTTCGATCAATTTTTTACTTTTTCAGATCAGAGTCACTAATTATGAAAAGTACTCCTTGATTGTAATGGTCAAGCAGTTCTCTCGAGTATTATTTTATATTTTTTCGAGCTCGAGGGACACAAATTTACGAAAAAGGACCCCCATGGAGTTTTCTTAAGTTTTTCTTCTGACTCCCTAAAAATGAAAAACACCGAGTTTTTCCTATATTGGACTCGTTAAAATTTAACAATAAAGGACCTGTTCAATTTTAACCAGGAACGAACCACTCCTTCTTAGGGTTCGAATTTTAAACTAAGTTGGACTCATTCGAAGGATGAGATTATAAACAAGCAAATTTTATCCTCCTCAAGCTTGTCAAAAATAAAGAGGTACTTGCCAGAAATGGTGGGGGAAAAGAGAGAAAAATGAACCTTTTTTTTACACTTTGTGATTTAGAAAAGTCGTTAACCACTCTTGAACACGACACTTTTTGTTCACCTGGGTTGGGAAATCCTTTGCCTAACAGTTAATCAAACCATATTGAAAGTCTTAAGCCAGTTTCTGGGTATTAGCTTTGGGTCAATTGTCACCAAACCATCTGCAGTGTCGTTATGTGTTCAAGAGGTTAGTTCAAATAAGCCATTCATTTGCAAAATATCTGTCATCCATTTTTTGACCATCCCTGAGTCAGTCCTTGCCAATATATTTCTTCAAAACTTGATTTATGATTTCGCGTTGTGGGCTTGCCTATGACTGATCGCCTTCTGTCGACTGCAGCTCATTATCTAGAAATCATTAGTACCTTGAAATCTGCATGCCCTAATGGTAGGTTTCTCGCCTTCGATGATAGGTTGCATCATTGACCTTCGATCAAAGGATTCTATGACATGTTCGACATCAACTCATTTATTCACATTTCATGGATTGTACTGAGTACTTTGAGAGACATTGACATTACTGTTATTTTCTCTCACAATTGTTAGCAATTCACATCATTGACTGGTAATGAAGTGGTTTCTACCATGTTTGACTTTGACACATTCATTCACATGGATAGAATCGTACTAGTTCGGGAAGCGGAAATCAAGACCCTAGATCTAGTTTCTACCATCCAGGCTGCGATGAATTTTTTTATTCATTATACAGTGGACAATTCATAAACAGATAGCTGTTCCCATACTGTGTCTACACATGTCTATACTCTTGATGTATTACAAAATCATTCCTTTATCAGAACAGTTTAGTCAGTTTTCTAGTCAGTTTTGATCTGAGTATGGGAATGCCTACCTAACCGATGATATGTTTGCATATATCTATATATATATATATATATTGCATTGAATGTTTTTACAGGTTCTGACTGGGTTGTCCACAGGATGATCCTTGAAATGATAAAGTACTTCACTCTTCATCTTCATCTATTATAGACTTCGCACTTTAGGGGCCAATCTGTTGCACTAAAAATTGTCACCTTGACATTCTGCAATCTGTGTCAGTCCATTATCACTCATACTTTCCTCCTTTGCAAGTCTTAAGCCTCAGTTCCTCATATCAAGCCTTGAAAATAAGAGAAAACCCTCAAAAGTCTCTAGAACTCCGGTTCCACACTTTCTCTTTGCATTACCTGCAGTCCTGCATCTAATGGTCATGTCTTCTGCGCACCTGACCACTCTGTCTTTATGTTATGGGTGCGAACCCCTGCAAAAGTTAAAAAGGCTCGAGTACATTCTAAAAAACTCACTTTCAGTCATTTCTAGAAGCTTCTGGAAGGAATCTTGAGGTGGCAAGTTCGCTCTCTTAAGGTTCATGCATCCCATACCTTAAGGAGCTAACCCCTTGATGTGAGGAGCTTATCCCTTTGAAGGAGGATTCTATCCCTTCATAGATGGACCTGTAACCTCCTCCTCTGCACTATAAAATGAAGCATTGGGCTGGTTACTGAGGAGGTTGAAAGCTGAATATTTTTGAGGAGAAATGCTATTGGAACTTAGTCTTATTTAGTTGAGTTTTTATGAGGAGAGATTGCATACCTCTAATATCTCATTTGGAAGAGCGCAAGGCTTGTCAAAGTAAAGGAAATTCCTGTTTCGGACCCCAAGAAGATCTTGTTCAACATCAAGGCTGAAAAGGTTGTAAGGTTCTTCTACATTAAGGTTAATACAAATAAGTTTGTTTTTCTCAATAAGCTGTTGATTCATGGTTTATTTTATGGATTCTTTGATCACCATAATAGACATGATTTATCATATTTGCTATGCATGTTCTATTTAATGTTTGCTTGTTTGTGATTGCAGGTTCTCAAAGGTGATTCTTTCGAACGATTGGAGGATGGCTACTACGAACAAGCGTTAGATCTAAGGTAGGGTCTTAACACCTTTATAATATTTATTTATAAATTGTACGTCTAGAGAAAGATAGATTTGTTTGTCTGTTTGTTGCTAGACTATCTTCTGATACTAGGGAGATCGGTCTTGTCCGCAAGATCGATTTATCCGGCCAACAGGATCCAAAAGGAAATTACAGTGGAGGCAAGCTCGACTGAGAGAGGGACCTAACTAATTCGGACCTAAATAAATAATATTTAAGATGTATAACTAATATATTGCATTTAATTATTAATAAAAAATTATATAATATATCTTATTTTTTATATGGAATTTAAATAAATAATATGGAATTTGAATCTAAATGTGTGGTGGAGGAAGGTGAATTCATAGATTCCCATGAGAAAAGGGATCTTAATGCTCTCTTATCCTTTAAAAATGCCCTCGCATACTCGCAAGATGACTTTCTATCAAATTGGACGGCGGAAATGTTGGGTTGTGTTATATTCTTTCCACATAGTTAATAGGGGGTTTGAGGGGTACCCGTAACCCCACTTTATGGAGTCCGGGGCAACGCCCCAGAAAATTTTGGTTTTGGACACTATGTTAGGTTGGGTGGACCCACCTATGGTTTTGTGCATGATTTTCGCACATGTTTTTTGGACGCGATGGTTTTCGGTCCATGGTATTGGACGTGATGGTTTTCATTCCATGGTATTGGATGCTTAGACATGTATAAGTATGTATTATAACATCGAAAGGAACATAATGAAAAATCAAGCTGGTAGTCCTGGTTTTTGGATCTAGGGGAAAATATCTATGTATATGTGTTTTATGTGTTATGCTCTCGCATTGTTTATTTTCTGTGTTTTAGAATTCGTATGCAGGTAATTTCTATACGTGGTTAAAACCTACAGTTGGTATCACAACTATTTTTCCTTCAAGGGGATGCCTTTGTTGCTAAGGGGTTTTGTTCAGGCCTATGGTAGACCCTGTTCAGTGGGAGATCTATGAGATCGATTCTGGTGGTAAAAGAAGATGGTGAGCAGTGGAAAGATAGAGATCGAGAAATTTAATGGTCAAAGTTTTGAGTTGTGGAAACTCAAGATGGAGGATCTGTTGGTGGATAAAGATCAGTCGATCGCGGTAGATCCAGGTATTAAACCAACGAGAGTGTCCGATGAAGAATGGAAGAAGTTGTATGGGAAGGAAAAAGCACAATGTGATTGTGTGTCTTAGATTTAGTGTTGTTGAATGTATCAGGGGAAACTATGGCGAAGGCTTTGTGGGACAAGTTAGGGAATTTGTACCAATTTAAGTCTCTGGTGAATAAACTGTTCTTGCAGAAAAAGCTATATAACCTGAGGATGAAAGTTGGAGACTCGGTGACAAAGCATCTAAATGCATTTAATACTGTGGTAAGTTAGTTATCATCTGTTGATATTAAAATTTCAGATGAAGATAAGTGCACCAGTTTGTTGTGTTCTCTACCAGATTCGCGGGATAGTCTGGTTATTGCAATAGGTAGCAATGCAACTGCTTTGCAGTTTGATGAAATAGTCTCAGCCTTGCTGATGGAGGAGATGAGATGGAAAAATATGGAGAGCCAGAATGGTGATGCCTTATCTGTATGAGGACAGTCCCAGAATAGAAGCAAAAATAAGTTATTGAGTGGGAGATATAAATCTAGAGGGAGATCTAAATCTCCAGGAAAACATGTAAAGGTGGTGTGATGGAAATGTGGAAAGGAAGGGCACTTCAAAAGGGACTATAAATCTAAAGCTCCTGATAAAGGAAAGGGATCTAATGATGCTCCTTATGTAGAAAACCACCTCAGATGAAGGTGGGGATGTGGACTTGGCTTCTTCAAGTACACATGTAGATCATGAGGCATGGTTGATTGACTCAGGTGCATCCTTTCACTTCACTCCCCATAGAGAGTGGTTCTGCGAGTATGAGAAATATGATGGTGGTGATGTCTTCTTGGGGGATGACAAGAAGACTAGAATCATTGGTCATGAAAAAGTAAAGTTGAAGTTGCAAGGTGTAAGGGTTAGAACACTTCTGGGTATTCTACATATTCCTACATTGGCTAGAAATCTTATTTCTGTAAGCAAGCTGGATGATGCAGGTGTAAAAAGAGTGTTCGAGAAGGATACCTACAAATTGGTTCGGGGAGCACTGGTATTGATGCAGGGAGTTCATATTGGAACTCTGTACAAGATGCAAGGTAGCACTCTTATTGATGGGTGCAACAGTTCTGTGGTTCCTGAAAGTGGAGTAGAAAATCTAATAGTCTTTGGAGAAAATACCATGTTGTGACATCAAAGGCTTGGACATATTGGAGAAAAGGGCCTTCGGATACTTCATGGTAAAGGTATGGTAGAAGTTTGAGTAATAGCTCTTTGGATTTTGATTTCTGTGAAAATTGTGTATATGGGAAGCAGAATTGGGTGAGTTTCCCCTCTAGTAGTAAGAGGGCGAAATAGATATTAGAGCTTGTGCACAGTGATGTGTTTG
>APFE031113132.1:157806-176158 GCA_000404065.3 Pinus taeda
GAGAGGGTTGGTTCACCCCATGAGGGTGGGAAATGAGACGAGTAGAAGGTTCGGGGGGCAAGCCAACCACTCTATCAAGGAGTTGGGCATTTGTGAATTGGGAGGGGGGGGGAGAGAGTGGGAGGGGCGAGGGTTGATTCACCCCATGCATGCACAAGCATGCGAGCACTTGCAACAAACTTAAATATGGTTCGTAAGATAGAGATGGATAGGTTGTGCATTCACGAAAAAGAGGAGCGACAATGCCTACGTGGGGAGGAAAGCTTAAGTTCCCACTATAAGAGGGTGTTGTAGCATCCATCGTCATTTGAATTTCATTTTTAATATTATAAAAAAAAATAAAAATAAAGAATCAAATATTATGTTTTAAAAATCAAAAGAGAATTTGAAAGTTCGAAACAGTGATTTAATTTATAATATTGGTGGCATTCCAATACAATATAATGTGGGCCTGACCCATATGATAAAGCTCGAGCGGTATTATGAAATATAAACAAACGATGGCTTAAGAGGCAGGCAAAGCGCTCTACGGGGGAACAATGAGCACGAGTTATAACTCAGGCTCAACCCCCGCAGTTGGCCATGACGTCGATAGGGTTGACTAAGATCTATGGCTTGTGATCGCTGCAGGGGTTCAAGCCTAATGAACCTCCTGTACACTCCCTACCCCCACAACGGGACACCCACATTGTTTCACTCCACCTTTTCTCCTCCACGTCATCTGCCACTTTCATTTATTACTGTCCACCTTACCCACCGTACCCCGTCACCTCATCTGCCACTCCATTAATTAGTTACATTAATTACAGGGTTTCCCTCCGTTTTGCTTACCATATATATAAAGGAAAAGTAAAACCCCGTTGCATTAGTCTTTTGTTTTTAGTACTAAGCAACCTCGCCTCTAGTTCAGCATTCTAAGTCAGCAACCATCCCAATAACTATCATCAGTAAGTGTCACCAGCAACTGTCATTTACAGACACCATGGCCAAACAAGTAAGTTCTTCCTCAGTCATCCATACCCCATTAATGGATGTCGAACATGATATTTCTGATACCCTCTGCACAATTAAGCACCTTTCACTATATCAAGAAGTCATTTTGAACCATAAAAAGTCCCCTATATTCATGACAATGGTTAGGTTAGGTGTTTTAGCAGCTTTTGTCCCAAGGAATCATTTGTTCCCTGAATTAATTCAATGGTTAGCCTCAGAAATGTACCCTAAGAAGTGTTTTGTAATGAATCAGTCAGGGGAGAGTAATTTCCAAGTAGCCTCTCAATTAATTCACCAAGCTTTGAATTACCCTGTATCTCGAACTTACACCACCTTTACTGAAGAATCTTTCGTTTCATATTATGATAGCCTGCCCCCCCATAATTTTTCTCATGTTACCTCTTTCTTGGCTCCTAAATCTGGTCAATTCTCTCTAGATGAGAATCTGTTCTCTTTAGACATTTTTGCAGTTGATATAAGACTTGTCTTGCAAGTAATTTCTAAGGTTCTAGGAAGAGAAGACTCCAAGCAGGTTGATAAAGTAGTCTTGGGATTTTTCTCTTTAATGATGACGCCAGAGGTAGTGCTAGACATTCCAACATTCTCAGTGGACACTATCAATACCCAATTCATGACTTTGCCTCTTACTGGGTCCTTTAAATTTCTTTCAGTTATTACTTACTTATTTCTGTACCAGAATGCTGAACATTTTACAGGTTTGGGACTAAATGTTGCTGACATAAATAAAAAGAAGCAGTTAGTGGTATTTTAGATAGACCTGATAAGGGGTGATCCAGGAGATGATGGTTTATTTGAGTTTGCTTCTTTATTCCTTCCAGTGGCTTATAAGATCTTGAATGGAATTTTGTCCCCAATATTTCTTCCTAAAGCTCAAGAATTCCTTCAATTGAGTAAAGATGTGAGGTGTGGAGACTGGTTCACCTTTCAAGAACATGTAGAGATCAGGATTTATGGAGCCTTTGTCAAACCATATGGGTTACCGAAATTTGTCCCAATGAGGCTTTTTTCTCTTGAATTTATTAGACAGAGCTTGAATGTAGGTCAGGTCCATTTTGTTCCTATGAAGAAATGTTATTTCTTTAAATTACCCAAAGTAGTAGGACCCTTCATTGTGGACACCAAACAGGCTGCCCAAGAGGTCGAGAGATTATTGAATGACATGTGTCTTTTACAGGTGGTTGAGTGGGCTTATGGCCCTCATCAATTCTTTTTCAAGATAAGGCTAGAGAATGGATATTCAGCCTTTGTGCATGAAAGTAGACCATAAACATAGAAATTGGAAAATGGAGGTTTGCATAACACTCAGGGGACAGAAATTGAAATCCCTAGCATTACAGAAAAAGGTGTCAAGAGGGCTAGAGAGGAAGTTATTTATTTGGATGAGGAAGAATGTGAAGCAGCAAAAAGGACTAAGCTTCAGGATGCAGTGTCTTCATCACAACTTGGTTTAGTAATTCAATTAGGAGAAACGGAGGGTGCCCCAGCTTCCCCATCTTCCAGAGAACCTGTTCATGATCAGGTTCCTTTAATTCAAAGTATGTTTGCTCAAATAACTGAGATAAACTAGAAAGTGAAGTTAAATATGGAGGCTCAAGTTGAGTCTCAAGTTGCTTTTGAACAAACTAGATTGTTATTTGCTATGGATTTGGAGAAAAGTCAACTTAAAATTGCTTTCTCTCATCCTACTAAAATATCAATTGGGTCCACCAGTAATTTCAAGACTGTAAATTTGACTGTTGACACTCACAAGCTTCCAATACTTGACAAGATCAATTTGGACATGCAAACTCTACAATTGATCGTAAATGATTTACATAAAACAAATGCAGCAACTGTTAAGGAAGAGAAAATGCTAAATAAGGTAATTTAGCAATTGAAGAAGGAAAAAGCCAACTCCAGAGCTTTGAATGCTTAGGTGGATGAAATAAAGAAAATCATCATAAAAATAGGTTTCAATCCTGATGATCAACTTTCCATTCAAAAATTGTTACAATTTGCTAAGTCAGAGATTGGGGATTTGAAGAAGAAATTGAATCTACCTATAGGTAAGCATCCCATTACTGCAGGGATAACTGAAGTAGAAAATGAAAAGGAAAATCTCCTACAGGAAGTGCTGTAGAAAACTGAAGAAGTTTCTTTACTTAAAAAATATTTGGATAAGCTACAACGACAGGTAGACACTCATGTCTGTACAATAGTAATTCCAGCCAACACAAATGATCCAACAGCACAAGTTTTACAGTTAGGAACAGAGCTTAAAATGGTTGAGCATGATGTAAAGAAAGCACAAAGAGAATTGGAAACAACTTGTAAGCTATTGAATTTGAGTGAAGAAGAAGCAAGAATGGAGAAAGAAAATGAAAAAAAGTACAGGGAAGATCCTCTAAGGGTTGAAGATGAAATTAAAAGGCTGAAGGAAAAAACGAAGGGCAATATGTCCTTAATTAAAGCAAGGGAAATTCTATGGGATGAAATCATTGAGATTATCAAGGGCATCTGGGAATTTCTTGCTATTATCTCTGAGGAGAAAATGATGGTCCGAGACATGGAAGATGTGGTCATGAAAAATAAGCAGAAAAATTTAGATAGATCAAAGTTTGCAAAGAGAATGATAGATTTCATTAATTCTAAATCCACTTCAAAATTGAAGGAGCATGACATGCCAGACAAAACATTAGGTGCAATAGATTTTAACAAGATGATTGTCAGAAATATTTACAGAAATACTGCTGAGAAGAAGATAAATAAGAAGAAGGAAGCAATTTCCAAGTTTAACACCTTGTTTAATAAAAGAGTTAGAGCTAGACTTCCCTCTTGTTGGGATCTACAAGGAAACTTGTTTCCATGGAAGACATATGAGACTTTGCTAGTTGAGGCAAAGAGAAAAGTTGATAACGCTAATGAAAAGACAGCAGTAATAAAGGGAGCCACCATTGTGAACTACCTTAACAAAGATTCTAAGCTTCAATGGATGGTGAAGACTCTGTTTATAGATAAGCCTACTTATAGTAGGATTATAGCTTGTGGAATAGCGCTTGAAAAATTGGAGGAAACACCAAAGTCAAATGTACCATTATGGAGAAAATGTAAAGAATGGATGATAGAGAAAACAAAAGATACACCAGCAAGACCATCTACTCAAGCCACAAATTCAAACAATGAACATCAATCATCAATCATACTTTAATTTCTGTTACTTCATGTTATCTTATTTCTTGAGAAAAATGAGGTGTATTTTACCCTTTAATGTAATATTCTGTAATGAATTTTACTTTGGAAAGTTAGACAGTAGTTAAGCAATTGGAGAGTTTTGGTAGTTACCAACTATCTCATGATGTATAAAAAGAGGGAAAATTATAAAAAAAGGGTCTGAATTTTGAAGAACCTGAAGACTATGCTATTGTGTACTTGATAGACTGATGATTAATGAAAGAATAAGAGTTTTCCATACAGTGTTGGGTATGATTTTGTAATTTCTCAGGTATGTGTCATTATGTTTCTTCCTCTCTTTAAATATGGTAATGAAGTTGCAGGTCTTTGTTTACTTATGTGAATAAAGTTAAATTTCCTTAAAAGGGTGCTCCCATGTTTAAAGCTCTTTCCTTAATATTTCTTCTAAATTACAGATAATAGTTCCTATCAAACAAAGCATATTATCTTTAATTTCTCAAGGTATTCTTCACACAACATTTACATCCAACATGACATGGCATTTTGAGATTTTCATATCAGCTAAATACTAAGTGTTAAAAGTTAGGTCCTTCAGGTCCTTCACATGAAGATACATTATACAAATAAGTGACATGCATAATAAAATTTAATGTCTTAAGCACAATTTCTCCACAGCCAAGAAATTGGTTTCTTAAGGGACAACATTAATTGGCGCCATTGTCGGGGACTGAAAGCAAGAATGTTTTCCCCTAGGTTTTTAATATTTTACTTTGGTTGTTCAGTGAGGAGGAAATATTTGGTTGTATTGAATAGAAAATAACAATTCCAGCTTCAAAAAGGCCTCATACGAGGTCAGATACCTCACAACAGAAAGCTCAAGCCCTTTTGAACCTTGAGAGATTAGTTTCCAAGAGGGTTTGAAAGCCAAAAACTCCATTTACACCAAGTCCTACACTGTTTTCACCTAGCAGCAGTTCAGCACATCTTTCATCCAAACATTCACCTCTTATTGATCAAGAATTATCTTTTACATCCACTTTATTTCAAGAACCCAACTGTTAAGAACAGTGTAGAGTTTGTTTCTTTTTCAGTATTCAAAAATATATCTACTATAATTGTTCAACCTAAACCTATATCTACATTGCCCCCTTTTCATACTCCATTTATCCCTCAGACAAGTTCTACATTTGTTGGTACTCAAGGTTCAGTAAGTTCAGGTGCAAACATGGTAGCACCTGAATTCTTGTTGAATAGGTATGCACCTATTCAGTTACCTCAACAATTGAATCCAATGCCTCAAGAATACCTAAAAATTCTTCCTCGTTTCTAAGGGGAAGATGAACAAACAACAGAGAAGCATATAGTAGTGTTTTGTAATTTTGCAAAAAATATCAATGTTAAACACCTGGATGTTGTTTTAAGACTTTTTGTGCAATCCTTAGATGGTGAAGCAAGAAAGTGGTTTATAGGGCTTCCTCATAACTATATTCCTACATGGGAAGAGATGGAGCACCAGTTCACCCAAAGATGGGGAGAGAAACAAGATCATGGGTATTCACTTACATAGTTCAATTATATTAAAACGAAATCTAATGAAAGTGTTGTTGAGTTCATCAGAACATTTACTAAACTTTACAACAATCTTCCAGTGGAGATCAAGCCCCCTCTTACTAGTGCAAAAGTAACTTTTGCAGGGGCATTTGAATCAGATTTTGGGTTTACATTAGGGAGAGAAGATCCATAACCCTTAACCAGATTCAAACTAATGCTTTAGAAATAGAAGCAAATATGGTGGCTGCAGGTAAAGCACCAGAGGCACAACCTACCCAAGATAAGGGAAAGGCCAAAGTGGAATCCTCTCAATGTCAAACATTAGAGGATATGAATAATGTGATTAAAAAATTGTCTAGAAAATTGATTAAATTGGAGTTGGAGAGTAAAAGTTCTCATAGGCAAGTACAACAAAACAAAAACTTTAATCCCCAATATAGAAGACAACCTCTCCAGATTTTGCAGAAGGAAAGAAAAGACCAAGATCAGGTTCAAGTACCACTTTACTTAGAGGCAGATCCTGATGAAATATCGAAAGAGCATTCCAAGGATCATGATGATCATCATTCCACATTGTATGCAAGAGATGAAGATGAACAAGGTGTTGAGGGAGAAGAATATATTGAAACATATGCCACTTATGATGAAAATGAAATTGATGATACTGGAAGCAATTTACTGATTTATGCAGGCAGAATTGCATAAGAAATATGATTTGAGATCAAGAAAAAGATCTAGAATTCAAGAAAATGAAGGTGAGTAGCGAGTCCCTGCTCCCCTACAAAATTCGACTCCACAAGAAGCACAACCTACAAAACAATTAAATAAAGGAAAGCAACAACAAAGTACAAATAGAAAAACTCAGATACATCAAGGTGAGTCTTCCCAGGATAAAATTGATAAAATTCCTTTAGAAAAATTTGTTTCCATTCCACAAGAGATTTCAATGGTGAGGAAAAGTGAAGAAGAAACAGAAAAGAATACCAAAGAGGTCCATGCATTTAGTCTCACTAAAGAATTGGAAAAAATCAGAATTCAGGTGCCTCTCGCAGAGTTTGTCAAAACACCAGTTTATAAAAGAGATATTGCTGAGTTTATCAACTTGTCTTAGAATGTGAATATAAATGACACTGTGAATCTACAAGAAGATAACCTAGTAGTTGTTTTTGGTCCACATGTGGAGGAGGTAGATTCTTCAACACCTCCTTTCTACATTTCTTTATTGATTCATGACTTGCTCTTGCATAATTGTATGTTTGATTCAAGAGCTTCACACAACCTTATGCCACTATTAGTAATGAAAAAGTTGAACCTACAAGTTACTAAGCCTTACAGAGACCTGTATTCTTTTGATTCAAATAAATTCAAGTGTCTCGGTGTCATTAAGGATATGGTGGTGTCATTAGCCCAGATCCCAGCTAGAAGCTTAGTAATGGATGTAGTATTAGCAGATATCCCTCCTAGGTTTGGAATGTTGCTATCTAGGTCATGGGGGGCTAAATTGGGGGGAGTCTTGAAGTTGGATTTTTGGTGGAGAGGAGAGAAGGTTGTACAGAGAAACAAGGCTTGTTAAAACAATCACAAAGAACAGAGAAAGTAATTCACTTGTGTACAGCCAAGAAAAAGTTGACTTTTCTTGTTTCATGTTGCATGACAATGCAGAGTTGGCTGAAGATAATCAGAGTTAGCTTACTTCAGCATGTGTAAATATAGAGCTGCAAACAGAAGGGGTATGGAAGTGCTTCTTTGATGGAGCATATTATAAGGAAGGAATAGGTGTTGGTTTCCTATTAGTTAAACCTGGAGGTAACATGATCCCATTTTATTTTAAATTAGAGTTTGAAGCGAATAACAATGTGGCAGAATATGAATCCTTAATCATTGCTCTTCAAACAACAAAACAAATGGGACTCTATTTTTGTTTTTGGAGATTCAGAGTTGATTATAAAGAAAATTAAAAATCATTGTCAAACAAAACACCCTAGGCTTAGGGCAT
Source organism: Pinus taeda (assembly GCA_000404065.3). Classification (NCBI taxonomy): domain Eukaryota; kingdom Viridiplantae; phylum Streptophyta; class Pinopsida; order Pinales; family Pinaceae; genus Pinus; species Pinus taeda. The sequence continues at coordinate 165,539 of APFE031113132.1, forward strand.
ATAGAAATGAAGTGTGGGATTTATTTGACAATTTCTTTGAGGCTTTCAACATACAATTCATTCCAAGAGATGGGAACAGGTTAGCAAACTCCTTGGCTATGGTTGCCTGTACCTTTAGACCTCCTATAAATCCAAGACTAAGATATGAGGTTGAAATGAGGCACAAGCCATCTGTTCCACATAACATAAAACACTGGCAGGTTTTTGAGGACGATCAACAAACTGAGGAATTATTGACTATGATGGAAGACTTTCAAGGCACCAAAATTGATCAAGATGGAGATGAAGCAACAGAAGGTGCAGAGGTAAGTGATTTTAAAAAATCTATAGTTAATCAGAGAATTATTCAATTAAAAGATAATATTATGCCAAGAGGACTTGTCCCTCTTGAAAGACTTTTTACTTCTAACGACGTAGCTGTTAGTTCAGAGAAAGTTTCACAGGATGAGAAGACCCAAGATCACAATATTGGAACCCAAAAGGAGCCCAAGTTAGTCAAATTGTTTAAGGGAGTTCCATTTAATTATAAAGAGAGATATATTGAGCTTTTGAAGATGTACATTGATGTTTTTTCTTGGTCCTATGAGGATCTTAAGACATATGATGTGGGCATCATTCAGCACAAGATTCCCCTGAAAGAAGGGATTAAACCATTTAAGAAGAAACTCAGGAAAATCAATCTTTTTCTTTTACCATTGGTTAAGAAAGAAGTTAAGAAGCTTCTTGATGCCAAAATAATAGTTCCGCTCTGATACTTGTGGATTTGGGGTAGCATCGGATGTGCTCTAGCCACGAAATTCGGTGGAGAGGTTGGGGCACATGAGATATCCAATACCTAGAAAGGGTTTGGGCAGACTCTAAATAGATCAGGAGATATTAAAATAATTAATATTTTTAATGTTAATGTGTATTAATATGAATATGTGTTAGAATGGTCCAAAAGACATGGATCAAGCCAGATCTAATCTTAGTCGTTTATATGTCAACAAGAAAATTATAAGAGGAGGCTTGAGGGTCACTTGGAGAACACACCAGAGTGATCAGTCATTCTATTCTCTAGACTAGGGTTTGCTAAGAGAGATAGAATCAGTGATAGGAGAGAAGCTGAGGGGCATTAAGTACAGAGAACACAGAGGCAGAGATAGTGTTGGGATAGTAGTAGAGCAGCTAGAGAGAAAGATGTAGGAGTAACTAGTGCTCATGCGGGGCCACGCAGAGGCAGCTAAGTGCTACGTAGAGCACCAGAGGGGCCAGCGTAGCTGACACAGAGGCTCATAGAGCTGACGTAGGGCCTCCTGGGGCTGACGCAACCCAAGAGAGGCTGACGCAGGACCAACGCTAAGATAGGAGAGGCTGATGCAGTACAGATTGGGCAGAAGCTGGAGTTTCTGGGGTAGATTGGTGCTGAGTAGTTGCTGGAAGGATTATCCAGGGTTTCAGCTAGTAGATTTGTTAGAAACTGAGAGGTATTAATTCCAAGGAAATTCTCTGTTGGGTAGGCCAAATTCGGCACCTAGATTGTACTCTGATATTGCTTAATAAGAAAACCCTCAGATAGTTGCACCAGTTTTCCCACATTAGGTTTTTCCGGGGACATTAGTCCAAAAATAATGGTGTCATATGGTGTGTTTGTTCTTGTTTCTTTTAGTTGCTTATCTGTAATATGTTGAGCATGCACTAGTGTTTATTTTTAGTATTTAAATTGTAAATAACTTGTTAAGGCAAATAACAAGTAGGTAGGAATAAATCAGATAAAGTGCATGGAGGGTTTCTAACTAAGTAAACTTAAAAACTTCAACAATACTCTGACTAGGTGGCCAATTTAGTACCTATAAGGAAGGAAAATCGAGAAATAAGGTTATGTGTGGATTTTAGAAATTTGAACAGAGCTTCCTTAGAAAATAACTACCCATTACCTAAAATGGATCATGCGCTGTAGAAGGTAACTGGATCATTCAGAATGTCAATGCTAGATGGGTTCTCCGGGTATAACTAGGTGGTTGTTGATAAAGAAGATAAGAAAAGACTGCATTCATAACTCGGGGAACCTTCATGTATGCTCGAATGCCCTTTGGGTTAATGAATGCAGGTGAAACATTCCAGAGGGCTATGGACATTGAGTTTGTGGGTGATAAGTTTGTAGTGATATACTTGGATGATATCACTATTTTCTCTAAGTCGGATGAGGAGCATTTTGAACATTTTAAAAAGAATTTTGAGAAGTGCAGAAAATTTGGGCTTTCTTTGAATCCTAAGAAGTCTAATTTTGCTCTAAAAGAAGGCAAATTGTTGGGACACATTGTTTCAAGAGATGGAGTAAATATAGATCTAGCAAGGGTGCAAGCTGTGAAACAAATACCCCTGCCGCGGAGTAAGAAAGACATTTAAAAATTTCTAGGAAAAATAATTTTTTTAAGGAGATTTGTGTCCAATTATGCTGAAATTATAAAGGACATTACTAATATGTTGAAGAAGGAAAATGAAGTACATTGGACCAAGGAAGCTAGAGAGTCATTTTCTAGGATCAAAGGAGCATTACAAGAAGCTCCAGTTTTGATTAGCCCTGATTATCAAAAGCCCTTTCAAATATTTTCATTTGCATCACTCAATTCAATAGTTGTTGTTCTATTGCAGAAAAATGATGAAGGAAAAGAGCAGCGAGTTTCTTTCTTTACTAAGGTTCTCAGAGATGCTGAACTCAAATACAATATTCTTGAAAAATAGGTATATGCCTTGGTAAAGGCCCTAAAGGCCTTCAGAACTTATGTGTTGTAGTCATAGATCATTGCTTGTGTCCCAAATGCTGCAGTGAAGGATGTCTTAGTCCAGAGTGATGTGGAAGGTAAAAGAGGAAAATGAATAGCTAAGATTTAGGAATACAACCTAGACATAAAGCTCACTAAGCTGGTGAAAGGGCAGGGATTGGCAAAGATGTTGACAGAGTCAAATTTTCAAGCATTGGGAATCAACTTGTTAACACTTGCAAATGAGGAAATAATTAAAGAGGGTGAAGGAAAATCAGATCCAGGTATGAAGATCTGATATAAACTTTTATGTTCAGAATGGTACAGGCACATAGTTCATTATTTATGTTTTCTTTCTTGTCCCCAATCATTAGATAGAACAATATATAGAGCATTAAAAATCAAGGCACAACCATATGTGATTGTGGAGGGCAGATTGTATTGGAAGGATCCTGTGGGAATTTTATTGCTATGTTTGATAGAAGTTGAACCTACAGAGACAATTAAAGATTATGATGAAAAGTTATGTGGTGGAAATTACAGTTGGAAGGCTATTGTGCACAAAATTCTCCAGGCAGGCTTTTATTGGCCCACCTTATTTGGTGATATATAAAAGTTTGTCAGAAGCTTTCAGAAGTGTCAACTTTTTGATGAGAAAAAGAGGTTAGCTCCATTGCCATTGATCCCATTCTTCATAGAAGAACCATTCAGACAATGGGGGCTAGACTTAATTGGAGACATTAACCCACCTTCAAGTGGACAGCACAAATGGGTTCTTACAGTCACTGATTATTTCACCAAGTGGGTAGAAGCTATACCTACTAAAAAGGCAAATGACCAGGTGGTGATGAAGTTTTTAGAGGAAAACATTTTCAGCAGATTTGGGTACCCTGTCAAAATCATAAATGATAATGCTCAAGTGTCTAGTTCAATTAAGTTTGTTGCTTTTTGTCAGCAATATAATGTCATATTATCTCATTCAACGACTTATCATCCTTAGGGGAATGGATTAGCTGAATCCACTAACAAAACATTAATGAAAATTCTTAAGAAAACTATTGCAAAGAATTAGAAAGACTGTGATTCAAAATTAAAGTTTGCTCTTTGGGTTGTCCGAGTGACTACAAAAAGGTCTACAGGCAAATCACCTTTTGAGTTAGTGTATGGAACTCAAGATCTATTTCCTAGTTAGCTTGTGAAGCCTGTGATTGCAATGATTCATGAGGCAAAAGAAGAACCCAATGCTCTAATAAGAAGGATGCATAAGGTAGTGGAGTTGAATGAAAGCAAAGATAAAGTAAGAGATAATTTGATTATGTATCAATAAAAATTGAAGGTAATTTTTGACAGAAAAGCTAAAGAAATTGATTTTAAAGCTGGAGACCTGGTGTCAAGGTGGGATACCAGAAGAGAAGATAAGGGAAAACATGGAAAGTTTGATCCTCTCTGGTATGGCCCATTCAAGATAATAGATGTAAGGGCAAATAATATGTTCTTCCTGGAGAATCTTGATGGTGAAAATTTATCGCTGCCTGTCAAGGGGCAGTACCTCAAACATTACTTCCAATTCTTAATCACAAATACCCTGTCATTGTTGATATTGGAGTGAATTCATTATACAGTTTCCATAGAATTAAATTTGGCAAATTAATATATGACTCCATGCCCGAGGTCAAGGCACTAATCTGCGGTTCTTAGTGCTTCTATGGAAAAAGCACTATCCCCAGGTGGAGCCAGATGTTGTAGCATCCATCGTCATTTGAATTTCATTTTTAATATTATCACAAAAAATAAAAAAAAATCAAATATTATGTTTTAAAAATTAAAATAGAATTTGAAAGTTCGAAGCAATGATTTAATCTATACTATTGGCGGCATTCAAATACAATATAAGGTGGGCCTGACCTATCTGCTAAAGCTCGAGTGGTATTATGAAATATAAACAAACGATGGCTTAAGAGAAGGGAAAAGTGCTTTGCGGGGGAACAACGAGCATGAGTTATAACTCAGATTCAACCCTCGTAGTTGACCATGACGTCGATAGGGTTGACTAAGATCTACGACCTATGATCGCTGCGAGGATTCAAGCCTGATGAACCTCTCGTACACTCCCTTCCCCCGCAGTGGGCCACCCACGTCATTTCACTCCACCTCGTCTCCTCCATGTCATCCACCACTCTCATTTATTGCCATCCACCTCACCCATTGTACCCTGTCACTTCATCTACCACTCCATTAATTAGTTACATTAATTACAGGGTTTTCCTCCATTTTTCTTACCATATATATAAAAGAAAAGTAAAACCCCGTTGCATTAGTCTTTTGTTTTTAGTACTGAGCAACCTCGCCTCCAGTTCAACATTCTGAGTCAACAACCATCCCAACAACTGTCATCAACAACTGTCACCAACAACTGTCATCTATAGACACCATGGCCAAACAAGTAAGTTCTTCCTCAGTCATCCATACCCCATTAATGGATGTCGAATGTGATATTTCTGATACCCTCTCCACAATTAAGCACCTTTCACTATATCAAGAAGTCATTATGAACCATAAAAAGTCCCCTATATTCATGGAAATGGTTAGGTCAGGTGGTTTAGCAGCTTTTTTCCTAAGGACTCATTTGTTCCTTGAAATCATTTAATGATTAGCCTCAACAATGTACCCCAATAAGTGTTTTGTAATGAATCAGTCAGGGAAGAGTGTTTTCAAGTAACCTCTCAATTAATTCACCAAGCTTTGAATTACCTTGTATCTGGAACTTACACCACCTTTACAGAAGAATCATTGGTTTCATATTATGATACCCTGTCCCGCTAGGAGTTTTCTCATGTTACCTATTTCCTGGGTCCTAAATTTGGTCAATTCTCTCTAGATGGGAATCCGTTCTCTTTATGCATTTTTGTAGTTGATATAAGACCTCTCTTGCAAGTAATTTCTAAGATTCTAGGAAAATAAGACTCTAAGCATGTTGATAAAGTAGTCCTGGTATTTTTCTCTTTAATGATGAAGCCAGAGGTAGTGCTAGATATTCCAACATTCTGGGTGGATACTATCAATACCCAATTCATGAGTTTGCCTCTTACTGGGTCCTTTAAATTTCCTTTAGTTATTACTTACTTATTTCTGTACCAAAATGTTGAACATTTTATAGGTTTGGGACTAAATGTTATTGACATAAATAAAAAGAAGCAGTCAGTGGTATTCTGGACAAACCTAATAAGGGGTGATCCAGGATATGATGGTTTATTTGAGTTCACTTCTTTATTCCTTCCAATGGCTTATAAGATCTTGAATGGAACCTTACCCCCAACATTTCTTCCTAAATCTCAACAATTCCTTCAATTGAGTAAAGATGTGAGGTGTAGAGATTGGTTCATATTTGAAGAACATGCAGAGATCAGGCTTTATGGAGCCTCTGTTAAACCATACAGGTTACCAAAATTTGTCCCAAAAAGGATTTTTGCTCTTGAATTTATCAGATAGATCTTGAATGTTGATCAGGTCCATTTTGTTCCTATGAAGAAATGCTATTTCTTTAAATTTCCCAAAGCAGTAGGACCCTTCATTGTGAACACCAAATAGGCCACCCAAGAGATCGAGATATTATTGAATGACATGTGTCTTTTACAGGTGGTTGAGTGGGCTTATGGTCCTCATCAAATTATTTCCAAGAGAAGGCTAGAGAATGAATATTCAGCCTTTGTGCATGAAAGTAGACCAGAAACAAAGAAATTGGTAAATGGAGGTTTGCATAACACTTAGGGGACATAAATTGAAACCCCTAGTATTACAAAAAAGGGTGTCAAGAGGGCTAGAGAGGAAGTTATTGATTTGGATGAGGAAGAATGTGAAGCAGCAAAAAGGACTAAGCTTCAGGATGAAATGTCTTCAACACAACTTGGTTTAGTAATTCAATTAGGAGAAACAGAGGGTGCCCCAGATTCCCCATCTTCCAGAGAACCTGTTCATGATCAGGTTCCTTTAATTCAAAGTATGTTTGCTCAAATAGCTGAGAGGAACCAAAAATTGAAGTTAAATATGGAGGCTCAAGCTGAGTCTCAAGTTGCTCCTGAACAAACTATATTGTTATCTATTACGGATTTGGAGAAAATTCAACTTAAAATTTCTTACTCTCATCCTACTAAAATATCAGTTGGGTCCACCAATAATTTCAGGACTGTAAATTTGACTCTTGACACTCACAAGCTTCCAATTCTTGACAAGATCAATTTGCACATGAAAACTCGGCAATTGATCGTAAATGATTTACATAAAACAAATGCAGCAACTGTTAAGGCGGAGAAAATGCTAAATAAGGTAATTCAACAATTGAAGTTGGAAAAGGAAAACTCCAGAGCTTTGAATGCTTAGGTGGATGAACTAAAGAAAATCATCATAAAAATAGGTGTCAATCCTGATGATCAACCTACCATTCATAAATTGTTGCAATCTGCTAAGTCAGAGATTGGGGTTTTGAAGAAGAAATTGAAACTATGTACAGATGAGTATCCCATTGCTACAGGAATAGCTGAAGTAGAAAATGAAAAGGAAAATCTCCTACAAGATGTGTTGCAGAAAACTGAAGAAGTTTCTTTCCTTAAAGAATCTTTGGATAAACTGCAACGACATGTAGACACTCATGCCTGTACAATAGTAATGTCAGCCAACACAGATGATCCAATAGCACAGGTTTTACAGTTAGGAACAGAGCTTAAAATGGTTGAGAATGATTTAAAGAAAGCACAAAGAGAATTTGAAACAACTTGTAAGCTATTGAATTTGAGTGAAGAAGAAGCAAGAATGGAGAAAGAAAATGAAAAAAAGAATAGGGAAGATCTTCTAAGGGCTGAAGATGAAATTAAAGGGCTGAAGGAAAAAATGAAGGGCAATATGTCCTTAATTCAAGCCAGGGAAATCCTATGGGATGAAATCATTGAGATTATCAAGGGCATCTGGGAATTTCTTATTATTATCTCTGAGGAGAAAACAATAGTCTAAGACATGGAAGGTGTGGTCATGAAAAATAAGCAAAAAGATTTATATAGATCAAAGTTTGCAAAGAGAATGATAGATTTCATTAATTCTAAATCTACTTCAGAATTGAAGGAGCATGACATGCCAGATAGAACATTATGTGCAATAGATTTTAACAAGATGATTGTAAAAAATATTTACAGAAATATTGCTGAGAAGAAGATAAATGAGTTGAAGGAAGCAATTTCCAAGTTTAACATCCTATTTGATAAAAGAGTTAGAGCTGGACTTCCCTCTTCCTGGGATCTATAAGGAAACTTGCTGCCATGGAAGACATATGAGACTTTCCTAGTTGAGGGAAAGAGCAAAGTTGTTAACATTCATGAAAAGAAAACAATATTAAAGGGAGCCACCATTGTGAACTACCTTATCAAATATTTTATTTTTTTATGGATGGTGAGGAATCTATTTACAGATAAGCCTACTTATAGTAGGATTATATCTTGCAGAATAGCACTTGACAAATTGCAGGAAGAACCAAAGTCAAATGTACCATTATGAAGAAAAAGCAAAGAATGGATGATAGAGCAGACCAAAGATACACCAGCAGGACCATTTACTCAAGCCACAGATTCAAACAACGAACAACAATCACCAACCATACTTTAATTTCTGTTACTTCATGTTATCTTATTTCTTGAGAAAAATGACGTGTCTTTTACCTTCTAATGTAATATTATGTAATTACTTTTACTTTGGATAGTTAGAAAGTAGTTAAGCAGTTGGATAGTTTTGGTAGTTACCAATTGTCGCATGATGTATAAAAAGAGGGAAAATTATAAAAAAGGGTCTGAATTTTGAAGAACTTGAAGACTACGGTATTGTGTACTTGATAGATTTGATGATTAATGAAAGAATCAGGGTTTTCCATATAGTGTTGGGTATGATTTTGTAATTTCTCAGTTATGTGTCATTATGTTTCTTCCTCTCTTTAAATATGGTAATGAAATTGCAGGTCTTTTTTTACTTATGTGAATAAAGTTCAAATTCCTTAAAAGAGCACTCCCATATTTAAAGTTATTTCCTCTATATTTCTTCTAAACTATAGATAATAGTTCCTGTCAAACACAACATATTATCCTTAATTTCTCAAGATATTCTTCACACAGCATTTACATCCAACATCACATGGCATTTTGAGATTTTCATATAAGCTAAATATTAAGTGTTAAAAGTCAATTCCTTCAGGGCATTCACATGAAGATACATTATACAAATAAGTGACATGCATAATAAAAAATAATGTCTTAAGCACAATTTCTCCACAGCCAAGAAATTGGTTTCTTAAGGGACAACAGAGGGAAAGGGTGAGGATTTTTCTATTTGTTGTGTGTTTGAATTGGAAGTGGAACAAATGCTCAAGTTGTGTTTTGTGGAAGTGTGAAAATGCCATCTTGTGGCTATCAAGCATTATCTGTATGTGTGAAAACAAAGTTTATGAGGTGGTTTTGAATTTTAGTGGAGTTGTAGAGGTGGAGAGAAAAATGGTAAAGGGGCAAAGATGCAGGATTTCCCAACTCCATTGTCCACATCTGGTCAGATTACAATATACCTGTTATTACTCTCTTTCCTTGTTAATTGGTATGGAATTGAGTGGTTTAGCCTCGTAGGCCTGATTTTTATTATGTTGGGATCTCACACTAGAGGGTGGCCGAAGACCGTATTTACTAGTAGGCTCGAAAATGTTGATTATGTCTTCGACACCTTGGTATTGGCTCTCTTGTGTTCTCCTTTCGACCTGAATAATTTAAGTAGTAGAGGGGTCACTAACATTGTAGTGTAATTTCATGTGTTTGAGTGTGGTATCGGCTCCATTTTTTGGGTGTTATATGAAATAGTTTAAATTATTCTAAACTATGTAGTGTGATTATCGTTCCCTGACTTGTTACTTTCTCCACTTTTTGTCTTGGCTCTATGGTCAGTTTGTAGTGTTATGTTAGTGGGCTTGACCTAGATTGGTATTTGTTACCTTCCCTTGTCTCTGCACTCCTTTGCTAGAACCCTAGGAGAGCGTTATACGTATGTGATATGCCGCCAATATATTGTATGCGCAGTCGTAGGGAAGTGGCAGTCAGGGCCCCTAGGGAATTTGGCTCAATAACATGCAAAGGAATTTGTTGGGACTTTTTGTTGTTGTTGTTTCCCTTGAGACTCATATTGAAATTTGTAACCTAGAGCCTTTTGTTGGTGCAAAATGTCAAGCCTTTTCTGATTCAAAGATTTTAGAAGTGGTCTCTAACTAGGTTCTCAACCTTGGTCACACCAAGGGACAAAGGAAACAATATCTCAATTCTATTGTATTACATTGCTAGATGAAGGAATTGCTTGGTAGGGTGTTAAGATACAAACAATACGAGAGATATATTGAATTTTCCTCCCTAAAGGACATTAAAAGAGCTTTGAGAAATCAATGTTTCTTTTTGGATAGACTGGATGCAAGGCTAGCACATTTGGAAGGCCACATTTAGTGTGAATATGAACCCCCTGCTCCTCTTGGTTCTAGTGCCAAGGACATAACACTTGATACTTCCTCAAAATCTTAATTGGTTGGAATGCTACATGGTTATCTTGTATTATAGCTATGCTTTGGTCTATCAGGATATACTAACGATGTTTGTTTTTCAAGACTACTTTTAATGTGTAGGTGGTTAAAAATACGGTTCCCCTCAAGGTAGATTGAGACCGCCTACAAGCTATTATGGGTAGCCACTGCATGGCTAGATATTGTACTTTGTTTTGAAGACATTCTGAGATAGTAAAACTATTAATTTTAAAAAATAATAATACTGATTCATATTCATAATCATGATATTTTAGAACACATAATAAAAAATAT
>APFE031113132.1:195587-217720 GCA_000404065.3 Pinus taeda
ATATATACATCTCACATTCCCTAATGCACCCTCACATTTACTTAGGAGAAGACATGGTCCTTTCCCATTAATTTCCCAATTTTATATTCATGTCACATTTCCAAATGTACCCCTAGCTTTACTTGGGAGAAGAGAAGTCAATGGTAAGGATGGATGAGAAGTTCATGAAATTAATGAGGAGTGGTTGGGATGGAGAAGAGAGGGAGGGTATAAAAAGGGAAGGGAGAAAAGGGGATGTTGGGTCTTGCCTATGATTATGGGTGTTAGTTTCATATACTAATAGTTTTTGTATATCATAATTGACTTGGGTTAGCTCTGAAATATGTTCATACCTTTGGTTGTTGCAAGTGTTGTCCATATTTGTGAAAAAATCAAGAAGTTAAAAAATGTAAAGAGGGGATGCCCTAAAAGAAAAATCAAAGGGAAAAAGAATAAAGAAAAGGTCAAAAAATGAAAGAAAATGAACCCCAACAAAAAGAAAAGATCATGAAAGTGTGCAAGTCCAAATGCCACCACTATTTTACTTATTGAATAAAAGATTGTGTGCAATTTGTTAATTAGGCCACAATCCATGCTAACCAAATAGTCTAATCTTAGTTATTCCTTGTTTCAATATCACCTTGATAGGTAGAGAATAAAATCTAACCAAACTGGTTAATCTTGGCAGATCATTAGATTAGGTAGAGAAAATAAAGGGTCTCAACAGTTTAATCTGAGCCCTAGATGTAATAAGTGTAGATTTAGATAGATATCCCTATGTAAAAAAAAAGAAAGTTTGAGAAGGGTTTTCCAGTCTAAGTGCACCCTAATAAAGAAGTGAAAATGCTAGGATAAAGTAGATAGGGTAAGTAGATGATGGTTGCAGAATAACTGTGTGGTGAATAGTTAAGTTTAAAGCTTAAATCTTTTGCTTTCATCATTTGGAAAAAGCGCAATTCACATTGGGGATAGCACATCAAGGAAACAAAGTCAAATTAATTAACTTTCCTACTCCATTTTTCCCTAAAAAATTTACTAATTCCCCCTAAGTGCCAAAGGTAGCTATGACAAGTTAGATAGGCTCAGAGCATTTCTCTGACTTTTGGAGGGACTGGACCCTCGGCCCAATAATTTTGAAATACCTAAAACACTTAAATCCCTTCCATCAATAGTTACCCCTTCATAAAGTCACTCATTCCCCTTATAAAGTTTTTTCTAAGTAAAATCCTATTTTACTTAGGGAAATTGAAACATTTTATCCCCAAAACCCTCATATTCGTTTAGCCTAAGTTATAATTGTTATATGATGAAATGTTTTCGGAAACATTTAACTTAGCGCACTGCATATTCCAAAGTCACATTAACCACTAAATAGTGTTATTATCTAAATCCTGAAAAGATTTACCCTTTCCCCGTACTATTATTAAAAAAACCCAAAAATTACATATCTCGCCCCATGGTTTGCGAAATAACCTTAATAACTCTGATAAACGGGATTAATTAGTCAACCCGTGACTAATTAAGAGCCCTGACCCCCGCCAAACTAAATAAAGGATTAATTAACAACTTTCGACCAATCACATCGCCCCCGATGTAATTAAAGTCCTTAATTAAACGTCGCCCCCTCCATTAAACCCCATCACATCGCGTGCCCTGATGACCATCCGATCAGATCCCTCAGATCTGACGACCATTGCACAGGCCTTTTGGTCAGACGTTATACGTGCGAAATGAGTTGTTTTCCCAAAAGCGTTGATGCTACGTGTCAACTGACTAGTTGAATTGCGAGACCCTCCCTCAATACCGCTAGCCTCCCATAAGCGGTGTGGTGAAACCCGCTTACCACGTCCCGCAAATGACAAAATGCCACATCGTTGACTTTGCGCCACCTTTCCTCGTCGTTGAACCCACAAAAAAATGACTTTGCATAAAAAAAACAAATGAAATCTTCGTCCTTTTTAATAGAATAGTTCCGTGCATGCACGTAGCACGTCTGAATCAACCAAGTTTGTCCCCAAACTTTCAACCACCTTGCAGGCCGCCCTTCAAAGCCACTCCAGTCCTCAATGTGCATCCTGCAATAGTGAAGATCATTGCCAATTGCCTAGAAGCAAGTATTTACTAGATTTTCTCTCAGAAACCCTGTTATTTACTGAAAGCCCTATGAAAATTGCTTTAAAACTCTAAATTTTAGTATAGTCTAGTGGCTAAGCTTAGTTCAAAACATCCCAGGCACCCCTGTTTTAAACAAATTCATTGCAAATCCCTGTTTTGTCCTTGAAAACACAAGAACCAGGATGGAAACCCCCATGGCCCTCAATGTACCTCCAATCACAACTCCTCACAGAGATTTGGACTATCTTCCCTTAGAAGATAAAGACTTCCAAATAAAAGACCTTGAACCTGTTCAAAACCCCTTGAAAGTATATTGTCGAAGTCGGGACGATTACCTGAATAATTATGATATCATAGGACTTTGGGAATCAAATCTCCCAAAGTACTTCCTCCCTTTTGTGCACATTTTCCCGGACATTATCCACCAATGTCAAGCCAATTATAACCCTAACCTTAGAGCCATAATGTCCCCTGAGCTTCAGCCTGGCCATAACCTCACCCCCGTTTCCCTTGGGGAATTACTAGAAATATCCACCAAAATGTCCAGTTCCGAACTCAACCGTATTTGCCAAACTTTCATGCATAAGAAACATCTGCCCAAATATCCCCGTCCCTATCTAACATGTTTCTTCACTGATATAGGCCAAAATATTGTTAATATGATTGCTGCCATTATGGGTTTCAATACTAGTGAGTTTGTTAATTAATTGACCCTAGTCATCAGAGTATCTTCACCCCTGGTCAGCCTCCTGCTATCAAATATGACTATGCTGCATTCATAGCTGAAAAAATCCATGACCAATTCATGAGGCTAGAAAATGAGAGAGTGTTCAAGTATTCCACAGTCATATATCACCTCTTCCTTTACTATCAAACTGACAAGTTCCACCTCTCTGTACAGAAGCTTGATACAAAAGGTAACCCTAGGTCAGTCATCTTCTGAACCTCTATTTTTCACCATTCATCCTCTTCTCCCTATTCATATATAGATTTCATTGATCAGTTTTTCCATCCTATAACTACCATGCTGACAGGAAATTCCCCCCCTAAAATTAGTGATGATATCAAGAGAATTCTTTAGCTGTCAAAGCAGTATAGGATAGGTGACTGGTACTTATACTAGAATCATACTGAAATCAGAGTCTATGGGTGTGAATTGCCCCCCTACAAATTGCCCAAGTATGTCCCCATGAGATAATTTTCCTTGGAGTACTACAGGTAAATAATCAACTTTGATGAAATCCATTTCATGAAAGCAAAGAAGAAAGGCCAGTTGAGGATCAAAGACCACTTAGGCCCATTTGTGTGCAACAACAAAAAAGCAAGGAAAGAAGCAGAACATATCATAGAGAAAAATATGCGTTTAAAGAAGAGCTTTGCTTGGGCATATGAGCCTCATGGTTCTATTTTTGATAGGAAACAAAAGCATAAACTTGCTCCTTACTTCCACCGCATAAATCTAGAGATAGAACAATATGCCAATTTAGATGAATAGAGGGAAGGAACATTAAAATAACTAGATAGTGATGAGGTGGAAGTTGAAAACGTGATGAAAGATTTTTAGAAGGGACTTGACCTAGACTCCTTTGTATAGGTGCATGCAGAGTCTTCCCAACGACCAGCCCAAGAATCCAGTGCTCCCATAATAGAGCCTTCACTAAGGCAAACTCGGGAAACAAGTCCATCTACATCAGAACAACCAAAGAAATCAGAGCAGCCTGAAATATCTGTGGAATTGACTCCACCACAGCCATTACTAGATCAAACATACATGGAAAATCCTCCAGTGCTAGAGACTCCTCTAAACAAGGAAAGAAACTTGAAAAGAGAAAGGGAAGTAGCTACCCATTCTAGCAGACCCACAGATCAACCCTTTACTAAAAGGCAAAAGTTGAATCCTTATTCAGAGGAGGAATTCATTGGAGAAACTACTGAGGGCTTGAGAAGGGAAGGGACAGATAGCCTACAGACTTTCCCAACAGGTGGGACACCCTCAAGTTCACAGAGGCAAGAGCTAGAAAGACAACCTAGCATAGAAGTTTCATCTTTCAGATCTTCTTCTGAAAATATCATAGATATAAAGGGTAAGTTTAAAGATATCAAGGCAAAGAATGAGTAGCTGAAGGCCCAAGCCTATGCTTAGTACTTAAAGATGGCCCCTACATACCAGACCAGATTGATGTTAGGTTTTGACATCAAAGAGGGAAAAATGCAAATGAGTTTCCTGAAGCTCACAGTGCTGCATCCAAAGTCCTTTGCTGACTATCTTAAAAATGATTTTTAAGTCATGGCTAAAGAAATCCACCCCATTGATCAGATTAAACTACACAAGAAAACGGGTGAGATGGTTTATTCAACACTAACCAGCAAAGCAATGATGGCTCATAGATTGCAAAATTCATTGAGCAACACTACAACCCAATTGTAGCTAGATAAAGCCACCTCGCAGGAAAAGGATAACATAATAAAATCATTAGAAGAGTAAGTAATTGGATTGGGTCATGACCCAAAATATGTTAAGGCAGCATAAAGCTTAATTAAGAAAAAGAATGAAGACATAGCTACACTTAGAAAACAATTGAAGTTGCCACCACTCATCCACCCTCAGACTGCCGAGGTTAAGAAAAGAAGAATGAAGAAGAACTTATGGACTTGGTCCTTAAGTTAAACGAGCAGCGGAATGAAACAAAGAAGGAATTGGAAAATGTAGTCCAGTCCAGGCAGAGTGAGTGGACCACATAGCCTCAAACTGTAGTGCCAATAGTTTCAACAGGAGTGCCTTCCACACTAGCAACTGTTTTAGCACCAAACATTCCTTTGGCAATAGCCGCATCAGTGGAAGCAACAGGTACATCACAGGCAAGAACATCAACACCAAGCAGAGAAGACTTGATTAAGTCAATGGAAGAATTGAAACTCCAAGTAATGGAACTACAGAAAGTGAAAGAGAAATTCATTACCTTGGAGCAAAAATATGATATATCAAAGATCAACTATGTAGAATAGGTAAGGAAAAACAAAGGCATGGCCCAACAAATTAAAGCATTGGAGAAGGATTTGACATTTGAAAAGCCTTTGACAGACGTTAGGAAGATATTGTGGACCAATATCATTGATACCATCAATGATAGTTGGTCATCAATTCAAATTATTTTTGAACAAATTGATTTAGTGAAGCTTGCTCTAGAAGAAATTAAGAAGGCCAAAGAAGAGTTGGGCGGGAAACCTAAGGAAGCTATCAGATTAATCAATTTTCTGAATAGTAAAAGCAAGCAACAGTTAGAACAACTGGACATTGAGGATAGGACTGCTACCATCCTTGAAATAAAGAAAATCTTGACTAAAAGGAATTTGATGCAAGGACTGGAACATAGATGTCAAAGCATGCAGTAAGATATAGATGAGTTCATGAAGAAATTTTACATCTTAAGAATGAAAGGACTCCCCAATCCTTTAGTCATCAATGATAAACTATGGTTCAGATTGATTACATTGAGAAACTACATCAGCAGGCTGATAGTCAAGTTAGTTCATCGTTAACCAAGGCATTACCAACAAGAAAAGTGCTTTATGATGGTTTAGAAAATCTATTTTTTATTGAACATGAAGTAAAGCACTTATTCCCAGCATAGCCCAATTTTGAGAAGTATACAAAAGCAAATGAAATTTACAAGAAGCTGATAAGAACAAGACTACCAAGGGATGATTGGTGGACCGATATGACTGACATCCTATAAATTACTATGGTAAACAGTGAGATAAATAGAAGTATTTACCATAGTAAATTTTGGTAAAAAGGATGAATGCTGGTGAACAGGTAAAAAGTATCAGTTACAGGTAAAAGGGTATTAGTTGAAAAGATCCAATTAGATGTCCAACATAGAGTTACTAAGGCAATAGTAAGATGTAGATTCGTAGAGCATGCCTCCAGCTCCTTCAACAAAAACAGGGACATCAACAATCAATTCACTTTCTATTTCTATATTCAAGACCATCTATCTCTATATTAGTGTAAATAGATATTTTATTTTTCTAGAATAAATCTCATTTAGTTATGAGATATTTTGATGTAAATTTTGTATAAATACTTCATTACTATAAGTATTAGGGGTGGATTCTACAACATTTCTATAGACATTTTCTTTTGGAATTGATGTGCTATTGTACCAACATTTGTATGGCTTGCTAGATCAAGGAATAAAGCTAAGGCAATTACAGGATACTTGTTTCAAACAATCAAATAAGTATCCTATATCTCTTATGTTTTATTGTTTCTCTTATGTTTATTAAATAATCACATGTGTTTTCATGAAATCTGAATGGTAAATGAAATAATGATATTTCAGAAGTTGCATTGTTGCAATCTATTTTAAAAGGTTTATCTTTCTTAATGTTTTCTTCTAGACTATCATAGTTAGGGAATTCTTAAATGCTCCCTTGCTTCCATAGTTTATCACAGTCACCCATTTAACAAAGAATACTTAATTGCTCCTTGTTAATGAGTACCCTCTATTCTGCAAATTAAATCTAGTTAAAGGATTCTTCATTGCCCTTTTCCCCTGTTTATTACTATTTCATCCATCCATCTGAACTTGGCATTTGCCTTTTGTTTTACTACCTTGCCCTATCAGTTTTCCCTTTGGTAATTTGATCTGATCCAGTTGAGCCATCACACGATTTGACTCCATAGCCCAATGGATTGAAGGCCTTGTTCTATCCATCTGCTACCAGAATTCCACCACCCAAACAAAATCCCCTACAAGCTTTCATAACTAGCCTAATATCCCATAAAACAAAGCTAAATCATAAAGAGAGAGCCCTCTCTGAGTATAGATTGGCTAGATTCTGTACTTAAAAAGATTGGTTTGTGGTTACCTCAGAGTGTCCCTTCTTTTGATAACTTCTAAGGGAAAATCTGAGTGATAACATAGTGGCAACTCCACTAGGGAACCAGTTCCTCAGTCAAAACAAATCTTTAAGAAACACAAAGTTTGATTATATGCATCTTAAAGAATCCATAGAAGCTATTTTGATATAAGAAACTACAAAACAAAAACCTGAAATATCGCTTCACAAAGAACTCGATACACTAGGGCTAATCCTGACCCTAATCGACCCCCAGTGTTTGAGAACCCCAATTTGATCCCCAGAATTCTTAGAAGACAAGAAAGTTCTTTTAGCCCTCGACCCATATTTAGATCTCAATCTTGTCTTGCTGAGTGGCTGATCTTAGAATAACTTCCCTTTGACGAGTACTTTGAAACCTCTCTGTTTCGAACTTCATCTGTTCTGAATTAATAGACCTAGTCCAAGACCTAGAGTTCATCAGGGAAATCAAAGTTCAAAGAGCTAATTTTTTAATTGATAGATATTTGCAAAATTTGCCTCAATCTGATCTTACCACTCAAGAAACCTCTAATCCATCGGTAGTTACTTCTTTTTCTACTAGCTCATCATCATTCCCTAATCTCTCTCAACCTCAAACCACTCCACATTTGACCATTACTCCTAGCTCTCCATTCACAACTCAAACATCCACTGTTACCCCACATCAACCTAGAATCATGGCACACAGGGTTTCTCGCTTCTGTTGCCTGCCAACTTAGGTGCCCTGCCTCTAGATTATCAAAGTAAAATCATTTTTTTGATGGCACTGGAACCTATTCGGCTTAGCAACATACTGAAAAGATGACAAACTATTTCAAAACTTATGAGATTGATACGGAGGATGTTCAAATGAGGATTTTCGTTCAGATTTTATTAGGGGATGTTGGGACCTAGTATAGAGCCCTTAAACCCCCCGAGTATAAATACCTTGAGAATTCTTTATTCGAAATTCCTGAATAGATGGGAAAAGAGGAAGGACCCCCTTCAGATCTTGTCTAAATATGAAAACCTTAGAAGGGGACCTCAAGAAACTGTCCAAGGCTATTGCACTATATTTAACAGTGTGTATAGTGCCATTCCACTAGATCTTAGGCCCCCACCTAGTTTATCCTTAATCAAATTCCCAGATGGATTTGATTCTGATATGGCTTTCCAGCTGAGAGAGCAAAACCCCCCTATTTTGGGAGATATGCAAAGCATAGCAGTCAGTGTTGAAGCCAACCTGCCATCCAAAAGATCCAAGGTGAGGAGTGAAAGGAGGATACCATTAAAAGAAGAAAGCTCGCCCTTCAAACAAAAGATAGATGCCATAATTAAAGGAATGTATAGACTAGGGGATAGAGTTGAGATAATTGAAAGAAAATATCCTTGGGATAGCCCGCAAGCTAATGCAGGGAGAAATCCCAATTTTAGAAATAATCAAAGCCAGAACACTGGAAAGACTGGTCCTGACCAAAACATTAGACCCCCTTTCCAGGAAAACTATGCAGAAGCTTCTCACTCTAAAGAGCCAGAAGAAGATACTCAAATTAATTTGATGGGGCTTGATGATGAAGAAGAAGTTTTCTTATCCCAAGGTGATCAAGAGGCCCACATACTTAAACAGTTCCAAACCCAATCAGGAGAATCGTTTGACTTTAGGCAGGGATAGGATTGAGCCATATTTGAGGTGCATGAGTAATACAATCTAAGAGGTAGGAAAATTGATGTCCCTGAAACAAATAAGAAAACAGTCTCAAATCAACCCAAAAAAGGTAATACAATAAACAAACCTTTGGAAATTTTTTCTAGACCAAACACCAAACCCTCTAACCCCATAATTGAAGATATCTCTGATAATCAACCAAACAATGAACAACCTTCCACTACCCATCCTTCCCAGGAAACTGTGGAAGAACCTCCAAAAGTTGATTTAGGAGAGTCAGCAAATCATGACTCTAATCAGGAAACGGATAAAGACATAGAAAACACAGCTGCTCGAAATCCAAGAGCCCAAATAGAAAAGTCCTTTAATCTGGAAGCAGAAATTAGCAAGATGAAAATTTCTGTTCCATTATCTGAATTAGCTAAACATGATGCTTACTGGACTCAAATCAATAGATCACTGAAAATTACCAGAACTGAAGACACAATTAATCTTTTTGATGATCAACCCGAGTTAATCTTTGGCCCAGAAGTGAATGGGAAACCATTGGAAGGAGGAATTCCTCCCTTCTATGTTAAACTAAACATAAATGATAAGATTCTTCACAATGCCATGTTTGACTCGGTGCATCTCACAATCTTATGCCCAAATCCGTCATGGAAAAGCTAGACCTAGACATCACTAGACCATACAGAGATTTGTTTTCTTTTGATTCCAGCCAAGTGAGATGTTTAGGATTGATAAAAGACTTGTGTGTTTCATTGGTTCAATATCCTGTAAAAACAATATTAATGGACATAGTGGTAGCTGATATACCACCTAAATATGGCATGATTTTGTCAAGATCCTGGGGTGCTAAGCTTCAGGGATCCCTTTAACTGGATATGTCATATGCCACTATATCTGTTTTTGGGCAACCCAAGAAATTATACAGAGAAACATTGATGAAATATGTAGCAAGTAGTCAGGAAAAACCCCGAAATTTCCCCATCTACTCATTACACTTTGATATGGATTCTTTCATCCTTTACAATGCAGAAGCTAGTCATTCAAATACTTTAGATTTTTTAGCAACAGAACCAAAAGAAATTGAAAAAGAAAAATCAATTGTTCATATTCAGGAAATATCAAATAATGAAGAAAAAACAGATGACAATGAAAACCCAAATGCCATGGTTAAACAAGTTCCCACTACCCCAGACACAAATTATAAACATGAAATCCTTTGGCATTTAGAGTTTGATGGCTCAATAAATAAACTAGGAGCAGGAGCAGGAGTTTGGGTGTACAATTTAGAAAATGATCATGTTGAAGGCCATGCCTACAAATTAAATTTTAGATGCACCAATAATATGGTAGAGTATGAGGCTCTCTTATTAGGCCTTAAACTTGTTAAAAGATTAGGGGCTATGAGGGTGTCCATCATGGGAGATTCAGAATTAATAATTAAACAGATTAAATAAACTTACTCAACCAAGGATCCTAGATTAGGATACTATAGAGGAACAATCATATAAATCCTCAACACTTTTTTGGAGACCCATCTTGCAACTATTCCTAGAAAACACAACATGCAAGCCCACAACCTGGCTATGTTTGCTAGCACCTGCAAATTACCTTTCAACCTAATTATCAGTATACAACTGAGATTAGGCATATACCAGCCATCCTTGATAATCTTAAGAACTGGCAGGTTTTTGATAGTGATAAGCATATTTTTAATTTTAAAGGAGGAATTTTCTAACCTTAAAATAGATGTTGATACAATGACTAGTTCTAATCAAATAAATGAGGTAGAAATTAACATTTTGGAAGAGAATTCAATAAATATGATTCAGCCTACCAAATTCACACAAAGTGAAATTCAAGACCTGAAACAAATGGACCTAGATGAAATAATTGAAGAAGAAACAAAGGTTATCAACCTAAAGGACAATCATTTACCCAAAGGATTGACTCCTCTAGAAGATTTGTTTGACTATAATGACATTCCAAATAAACCTAAAATGGAGCCTTTAAAATCAAACATCGAGGAGTATAACTTAAGAACATAGGACAATCCCAAATTGATAAAATTGTCAAAATGCTTACCTCCTGATCAGAAGCTAAAGTATGTTGAACTTATGAGATAATTCTAGGATGTCTTTGCCTGGAGTTATGAAGATTTGAAATCTTATGACACCTCTATTATTCAGCACACTATACCTCTGAAAGAAAATCAAAAGCCATTCAAACAAAAACTCAGAAGGATTAAACCTGTGCTATTACCAACACTTAAGAAAGAAATCCAACACATGTATGAAGCAGGGATTATTGCCCCTATTAGATTCTCAGAATGGGTATCTAATCTAGTACCTACTAGAAAGAAAATCGGTGAAATAAGATTATGTGTTGACCTAAGAAATGTGAACAAGGTTTCTCTGAAAGATAACTATTCGTTACCCAAAATGGACCATATATTGCAAAGGGTAGTTGGCTCCTCTAGAATCTCACTTTTAGATGGGTTTTCCATGGGGTACCTTCATGTACATTAAAATGCCCTTTGGACTAAAAAATGCAAGAGAAAACTTTCAAAGAGCAATGGACATTGCCTTTGCAAAAGAAATTCATGATTTTCTTGTTATATATCTTGATGATCTCATTATTTTTTCTAAATCAGATCAACGACACTTGGAGCATCTCAGGCAAGTCTTTTTAAAGTGCAGAAAATATGGTATTTCTTTGAATCCAAAGACGTCTTTGTTCAGATTAGAGGAAGTAAAACTGTTGGGTCACATCATTTCTAGAGAAGGCATCCGAATTGACCCCTCCAGGATTGAAGCTACTTTACAAATTCCCTATCCTAGAAACATTAAAGAGTTACAAGAATTTTTAGGAAAGATCAATTTTTTAAGAAGGTTTATCTCTAACTTAGCTGAACTCATTAGATCATTAAATAACATGTTAAAGAAGAATTCAACCATTAACTGGACAATTGAGGCTAAACAATCATTTGAAGAAATTAAAATGGCCTTAACAAGAACACCAGTCCTCACCAGCCCTCAATTTGATAGAGACTTCATAATTTTTTATTGTGCATCAAAAAACACCATAGCTGCAGTTTTACTACAAAAAGATGATCAAGGATGTGAAAAACCCATAGATTTTTTAGTAAAGCTCTTAGAGATGCATCGTTAAAATACAAAACAATGGAGAAACAAGCTTTTGCATTAGTAAAGGCTCTTAAATATTTCAGGGTCTATATTTTGTATTCTCATGTAGTAGCTTACGTTCCTAATGCAGTAGTCAAAGACATCCTAACTCAGGATGGAGTTGATGGAAAAAGAGGAAAGTGGATAGCTACTATCTTAGAATATGATTTAGAGATAAAACCCACAAAGCTAATTAAAGGTCAAGGATTGGCTAAACTCATGGCATAAACTAATTGTCAAGCCCTAGACATCAATCTCATTGCAGAGCTGGACAACGAGCAGGAGATGGCGACTCCACAGATCAGCCAGGCCTTTTCACATTCACCTTGGTATGATGATATTAATTATGTGTTACAAAACCTGCAGGCTCCTCCAGGGTTGTCCAGAACCAAGAATAGATTTTTGGAAATTAAGTCTTCAAAATTTTGCATCTTAGATAATTCTTTATTTTGGAGAAATCATGAAGGAATTTTGTTGGGTTGTTTAATAAAAGAAGAAGCTGACAAGGCTCTCCAAGAATTTCATGCAGGGGACTGTGGTGGACACCTCTATTGGAAGTCAACTGCTGACAAAATTCTAAGAGCTAGATTTCATTGGCCAATCTTGTTTGCAGATGTGAAAATTTTGTAACTTCCTACCACAAATGCCAAATATTTAAAGGGAAAATAAATTTTTTCCCTTTACCATTAAAGCCTATTTCCACTGAGAAACCTTTTCAACAATGGGGTCTTGATTTCATTGGGGAAATTCATTGACCTTCTTTTGGTCAACACAAATGGATACTCACTGCAGCTGACTATTTTACAAAATGGATAGAAGCCATTCCCTCTACACAAGCCACAAATGTTGTCATCGTAGGATTTCTAGAGGCCAATATTCTGTCTAGATTTGGTTTCCCATATAAAATTATCACAGATAATGTCACAGCCTTTAAGTCAAAGAAGATGATTAATTTCTATAACAAATATCATATCACACTCGGTCATTCCACAACCTGCTATCCTCAAGGGAATGGACTTGCAGAATCTTCCAATAAAAGTCTAGTTAATATTATAAAAAAACTATTAGAAGAGAATAAGAAAACTTGGAACAAAAAATTGATCAGTTCTTTGTGGGCAGACAGGCTAACAACCAAAAAATCTATTGGAACTAGTCCCTACGAGCTAGTATATGTCATGGAGTCTATTTTTTCCTCATCTTTAGGGGTTCCTTCCATGAAATTACTCCAAGAAGCTCAAGTGGAACCAAATTATATACAGAGAAGGATAAACCAGACCATCCATTTGCAACAAACCAGGGAGGAGGTGTACCGAATATCACAAATGCTACAAGAAAAAACTCATGAAAATCTTTGGCAGAAGGACCAAAGCGGAAGATTTCTATCTGGGAGACAAAGTATTAAGATGGGATTCCAGAAGGGAGGACAAAGGAAAACATGGGAAGTTTGACTTCTTGTGGAAAGGACCATATATAATATATTCTTTCAGAGGAAATAATGCATATTTTCTTAAAGAATGAGATGGTGCAGAACTTGAAGGAGGACCAATCAATGGTCGAATGTTGAAACATTACTTTGATCCCAGTTTTTAACTCTGATTAGATTTCTAACTGTACATACTATATCCTTCATAATGTTTAGTGTTGATTGGATGGGAAAGTTTTGAAATTGAAGCCCGAAGAGAAGGCCATGAGCTTCAGAAGTAATACTGTCATATATACTAATAAAGCAGCAAGATAAAAAAGATTGCAGAGCACAATCAAGACCTTTCAAGGGCTATTGGTCTACAATTCTTGACATTTCACAAGGAAAAGTCATCCCCAAGTGGAGCCACTGTTAGGTTCCTATAATAATAGGTTTCATATATCATAATTGACTTGGGTTAGCTTTGAAATATGTTCATACCTTTGCTTGTTGCAAGTGTTTTCCATATTTGTGAAAAAATCAAGAAATTAAAAAATGTAAAGAGGGTATGCCCTAAAAGAAAAATCAAAGGGCAAAAGAATAAAGAAAAAGTCAAAAAATAAAGAAAATGAACCCCAACAAAAAGAAAAAACCATGAAAGTGTGCAGGTCCAAATGCCACTACTATTTTACGTATTGAATAAAATATTGTGTGCAATTTGTTAATTAGGCCACAATCCATGGTAACCAAATAGTTTAATCTTGGTTATTCCATGTTTCAATTTCATGTTGATAGGTAGAGAATAAAATCTAACCAAACTGTTTAATCTTGGCCGATCATTAGATTAGGTAGAGAAAATAAAGGGTCTCAAAAGTTTAATCTAAGCCCTAGATGTAATAAGTGTAGATTTAGATAGATATCCCTATGCAAAAGAAAAGAAAGTTTGAGAAGGGTTTTCCAGTCTAAGTGCACCCTAATAAAGAAGTGAAAATGCTAGGATAAAATAGGTAGGGTAAGTAGATGGTGGTTGCAGAATAAATGTGTGGTGAATAGTTAAGTTTAAAGCTTAAATCTTTTGCTTTCATCATTTGGAAAAAGCACAATTCACATCGGGGACAGCACATCAAGGTAACAAAGTCAAATTAATTAACTTCCCTACTCCATTTTCCCTAAAAAAATCACTAATTCCCCCTAAGTGCCAAAGGCATCTATGACAAGTTAAAGGGGCTCATAGCATTTCTCTAACTTTTGGAGGGACCGGACCCTCAGCCCAATAATTTTGAAATACCTGAAACACTTAAATCCATTCCATCAACAATTACCCCTTCATAAAGTCACTCATTCCCCATATAAAGTTTTTTCGGGAAATTGAAACATTTTATCCCCAAAACCCTCATATTCATTTAGCCTAAGTTATAATTGTTATATGATGAAATGTTTTTAGAAACATTTAACTTAGTGCACTGCATATTCCAAAGTCAAATTAACCACTAATTAGTATTATTATCTAAATCCCGAAAAGATTTACCCTTTCCCCATATTATTATTAAAAAATCCCAAAAATTACATATCTTGCCCCATGGTTTGTGAAATAACCTTAATAACGTTGATCAACAGGATTAATTAGTCAACTCGTGACTAATTAAGGGTCCTAACCCCCACCAAACTAAATAAAGGATTAATTAATCCTCACGATTAATTAACAACTTTCGACCAATCACATCGCCCCCGATGTAATTAAAGTCCTTAATTAAACGTCAGACCCCCTCCGTTAAACCCCATCATATTGCGCACCCTGATGACTGTCTGATCAAATCTCTCAGATCCGACAGCCATCGCTCATATCGCACAAGCCTTTTGGTCGGACGTTATACGTGCGAAATGAGCTCTTTTCCCAAAAGCGTCGATGCTACGTGTCAACTGACTAGTGGAATCGCGTGACCCTCCCTCAATACCTCCAACCTCCCATAAGCTATGCGATGAAACCCGCTTACCGCTTCCCACAAACGACAAAACGTCACATCATTAACTTCGTGCCACCTGTCCTCGTTGCTGAACCCGCCAAAAAATTGACTTTGCATAAAAAAACAAATGAAATCTTCGTCCTTTTTTACAGAGTAGTTCCATGCATTCACGCATCACGTCTGAATCAACCAAGTTCATTCCCAAACTATCAACCACCTTGCATGCTACCCTTCAAAGCCGCTCCAATCCTCAGTGTGCATCCTACAAATGTGAAGATCATTGCCAATTGCCTAGAAACAGGTATTTACCAGATTTTCTCCCAGAAACCTTGTTATTTACTGAAAGCCCTCTTCAAATTTCTTTAAAACTCTAAATTTCAGTATAGTCTAGTGGCTAAGCTTAGTTCAAAACATCCCAGGCACCCCTGTTTTAAAAAATTCATTGTGAATCCATGTTTTGTCCCTGAAAACACAAGAACCAGGGATCCTGGAAACACAAGAACCAGGATGGAAACCCCTGTGGCCCTCAATGTACCTCCAATCACAACTCCTCATAGAGATTTGGACTATATTCCCTTAGCAGATAAATACTTCCAAATAAAATACCTTGAACATTTTGAAAACCCCCTGAAAGTATATTGTCGAAGCCGGGACGCTTACTTGAACAATACTGCTATCATAGGACTTTGGGAATCAAATCTCCCAAAGTACTTCCTCCCTTCTGTGCACATTTTCCCGGACATTATCCACAAATGTCAAGCCAATTATAACTCTAACATCAGAGCCATAATGTCCCCTGACTAGTCAGTCCTGTTTACAATCACGACTGATTCAATCAATGAAATGTTACGGCTTCACCCTGGCCGGAACCTCACCCCCATATACCTTGGGGAATTACTAGAAAGATCCACCAAAAGGTCCAGTTCCGAACTCAACCGTATTTTCCAAAATTTCACGCATAAGAAACATCTGCCCAAAGATCCCCCTCCCTATCTAACATGTTTCTTCACTAATATAGGCCAGAACATTGTTAATATGATTGCTGCCATTATGGGTTTCAATACTAGTGAGTTTGTTGATGAATTGACCCTAGTCGTCATGAGTATCTTCACCCCTGGTCAGCCTCCTGCTATCAAATATGACTATGCTACATTCATAGTTGAAAAAATCCATGACCAATTCATGAGGCTAGAAAATGAGAGAGTGTTCAAGTATTCCACAGTCGTATATCACCTCTTCCTTTGCTATCAAACTAACAAGTTCCCCCTCTCTGTACATAAGCTTGATACAAAAGGTAACCCTAGGACCTCTATTTTTCACCATTCATCCTCTTCTCCCTATTCATATATAGATTTCATTGATTATTTTATCCATCCTATAACTACCATGCTGACAAGAAATCCCCCCTCCCCAAGAATCAGTGATGATATCAAGAGAATCCTTCAATTGTCAAAGCAGTATAGGATAGGTGACTGGTACTTATACCAAAATCATACTAAAATCAGAGTCTATGGGTGTGAACTACCCCCTACAAATTGCACAAGTATGTCCCCATGAGATTATTTCCTTGGAGTACTACAGGCAAATAATCAACTCTGATGAAATCCATTTCATGAAAGCAAAGAAGAAAGGCAGCTGAGGATCAAAGACCACTTAGGCCCATTTGTGTGCAACAACAGAAAAGTTGGGCAAGAAGCAGAACACATCATAGAGACAAAGATGCGTTTAAAGAAGAGCTCTGCTGGGGAATATGATCCTCATGGTCTTATTTATGATAGGAGACAAAAGCATAAACTTGCTCCTTACTTCTACCGCAGAAATCCAGAGATAGAACAATATGCCAATTTAGATGAATGGAGGGAAGGAACATTAAAAGAACTAGATAGTGATGAGGTGGAAGTTGAAAATGTGATGAAAGATTTGGAGAAGGGACTTGACCTAGACTCCTTTGTACAGGTGCATGCAGAGTCTTCCTAGCCCAAGAATCCAGTGCTCCCACAGCAGAGCCTTCACTGAGGCAAACTCAGGAAACAAGTCCATGTACATCAAAACAACCAGAGAAATTAGAGCAGCTTGAAATATCTGTGGAATTGACTCCACCATAGCCACTACCATCTCAAACCTACATGGAAAATCCTCCAGTGCTAGAGACTCCTCTAAATGAGGAAACAAACTTGAAAAGAGAAAGGGAAGTAGCTACCCCTTCTAACAGACCCATAGATCAACCCTTTGCTAAAAGGCAAAGGTTGAACCCTTATTCAGAGGAGGAATTCATTGGAGAAACTATTGAGAGCTTGAGAAAGGAAGGGACAATTAGCCTACAAGCTTTCCCAACAGGTGGGACACCCTCAAGTTCATAGATGCAAGAGATAGAAAGACAACCCAACATAGAAGTTTCATCTTTCAGATCTTCTTCTGAAAAGATCATAGATATAAAAGGTAAGTTTAAAGAGATCAAGGTAAAGAACGAGCAGCTAAAGGCCCAAGCCTATGCTCAATACTTAAAGATGGCCCCTACAAACCAGACTAGACTGATGTTAGCTTTTGACAATGAGTTTCTTGAAGGCCACATTGTTGTAGCCAAAGTCCTTGGTTGACTATCTTAAAACTGATTTTGAAGTCATGGCTAAAGACATCCACCCCATTGATCAGATTCAATTACACAAGAAAACAGGTGAGATGGTCTACTCAACACTAGTCAACAAAACAATGATGGCTCATAGATTGCAAAAATCATTGAGCAACACTACAACCCAATTGCAGCTGGAGAAAGCCTCCTCACGGGCAAAGGATAACATAATAAAATTATTAGAAGAGTTAGTAATTGGATTGGGTCATGACCTAAAAGATGTTAAGGCAGCAGAAAGATTCATTAAGAAAAAGAATGAAGACATAGCTACACGTAGAAAACAATTGAATTTGCCACCACTCATCCACCCTCAGACTGCTAAGGTTATAGAAAAGAAGAACGAAGAAGAACTTATGTACTTGGTCCTTAAGTTAAACGAGAAGATAAATGAAACAGAGAAGGAATTGGAAAAGGTAGTCTAGTCCAGGTAGAGTGAGTTGACCACACAACCTCAAATTGCAGTGCCAATAGTTTCAACAGGAGTCCCTTCCACACTGGCAACTGTTTTAGCGCCAAACATTCCTTTGGCAACAGCTGCATCAATGGAAGCAACAGGTACATCACAGGCAGGAACATCAACACCAAGAATAGAAAACTTGATTAAGTCAACAGAAGAACTGAAACTCCAAGTAACAGAACTATAGAAAGTGAAAGAGAAATTCACTACCTTGGAGCAAAAATATGATATATCAAAGATCAACTATGCAGAAGAGGTAAGGAAAAACAAAGGCATGGACCAACAAATTAAAGCAATGGAGAAGGATTTGACATTTGAAAAGCCTTTGACAGACATTAGGAATATATTATGGACCAATATCTTTGATACCATCAATGGTAGTTGGTCATCAATTCAAATTATTTTTGAACAAATTGATTTAGTGAAGCTTGCTCTAGAATAAATTAAGAAGACCAAAGAAGAGTTGGGTAGGAAACTTGAGGAAGCTATCATATTAATCAATTTTCTGAACAGTAAAAGAAGGCAACAGTTAGAACAACTGGACATTGAGGATAGGACTGCTACCATCCTTGAAATAAAGAAATTTTTGACTAAAAGGAATCTGATGCAAGGCCCGGAACATAGAAGTCAAAGCATGCAAGAAGATATAGATGAGTTCATGAAGAAATTTAACATATTAAGAATGAAAGGACTCCCTAGTCCTTTAGTCATCAATGATAAACTAATGGTTCAGATTGATTACATTGACAAACTACATCAGCAGGTTGACAGTCAGGCTAGTTCATCTTCAACCAAGGCATTACTAACAGGAAAAGTGCTTTGCGATGGTTTACAAAATCTCCTTTTTATTGAACGTGAAGAAAAGCACTTATTCCCAACACAACCCAATTTTGAGAAGTATACAAAAGCATATGAAATTTACAGGAAGCTGATAAGAACAAGAATACCAAAGGATGATTGGTGGACCGATATGACTGACATCCTATAAATTACTATGGTAAACAGTGAGATAAATAGAAGTGTTTACCACAGTAAATTTTGGTAAAAAGTATCAGTTACAGGTAAAAGGGTATCAGTTGAAAAGAACAAATAAAATGTCCAACACAGAGTTACTAAGGCAACAATAAGATGCAGATTCGTAGAGCATGCCTCCATCTCCTTAAACAAAAACAAAGACATCAACAATTAGTTCACTTTCTGTTTCTATATTCGAGACCATCTATCTCTATATTAGTGTAAATAGATATTTTATTTTCCTAGAATAAATCTCATTTAGTTATGAGATATTTTGATGTAAATTTTGTATAAATACTTCATTACTCGAAGTATTAGGGGTGGATTCTACAACATTTCTATAGACATTTTCTTCTGGAATTGAAGTGCTATTTTACCAACATTTGTATGGCTTGTTGGATGAAGGAATAAAACTAAAGCAGTTTACAGGATACTTGTGGCAAACAAAAATCAAATAAGTATTCTATATCTCTTGTATTTTATTGTGTCTCTTTTGTTTATTGAATATCTTTTGTTTATTGAATAATCGCATGTGTTTTCATGAAATCTGAATGGTAAATGAAATAATGATATCTCAGAAGTTCCTTTGCTGCAATTTGTTTTAAAAGGTTTATCTTTCTTAATGTTTTCTTCTAGACTATCATAGTTAGGGAATTCTTAAATGCTCCCTTGCTTCCATAGTTTATCACAGTCACCCATTTAAAAAAGAATACTTAATTGCTCATTGTTAATGAGTACTCTCTATTCTACAAATTAAACCCGGTTAAAGGATTCTTCATTGCCCTTTCTCCCTGTTTATTACTATTTCATCCATCCATCTAAACTTGGCATTTGCCTTTCGTTTTATTACCTTGCCCTGTGAGTTTTCCCTTTGGTAATTTGATCTGATCCGGTTGAGCCATCACTCGATTTGACTCCATAGCCCAATGGCTTGAAGTCCTTGTTCTATCCATCTGCTACCAGAATTCCACCACCCAAACAAAATCCCCTCCAAGCTTTCATAACTAGCCTAATATCCCATAAAACAAAGCTAAATCATAAAGAGAGAGCCCTCTCTGAGTACAGATTGGCTAGATTCTGTACTTAAAAGATTGGTTGGCGGTTACCTCGGAGTGTCCCTTCTTTTGATAACTTATAAGGGAAAATCTGAGTGATAATAATGGGGTTGGCTGTGATTTGAGGACTTGCTGTGTTTTTGGAGACCTTAGGAACACGTGGAGGTTTCTTGGGTTGTTGAGAGGAGGGAAATATTGTTATCTTGTCTGGATCATTCATCTTGGACACACACACTACATTTTATTGGACTTGGGCTCGAAGGGCTAGGGAACTTGTGGAGGTTTCCTGGGCTAGGGATTATTTCCTAGTTGGCTGGGAGGTAAATCTAGTTGGGTCTGTCAAGAGGAGCATTCAGAAGGAGTAGTAGGACAAAGGCATCTCCATCAGCCACCGGTACAAGTATTCCTCCATAGATTACTCTTGTAAATTTTATTAGAATGAAATATTCACCTTAAGTTATGTTGATTAGAATGTAAATGAATTTTATTTGTTTAAAAGTCTTGTAAGTAAGTAAGCTATCACCTCTTATTGCATTTAATTTCAGAAGAAATTAGATCTGTTAGTAGACCCTAGGGTAGGTCTCTTACATAGGGGAGGTAAATCCAGTTTTGTCCGTCAAGAGGAGCGTTCAGCAGGAGTAGCAGGACAAAGGCATCTCCATCAGCCACCGATACAGGTATTACTCCATAGGTTACTCTTGTAAATTTTAATAGAATTAAATATTCACATTAAGTTATGCTAATTAGAATGTAAATGATAAAATTTTATTTGTTTAAAAGTCTTGTAAGTAAGTAAGCTATCACCTCTTATTGCATTTAATTTGAGAAGAAATTAGATATGTTAGTAGACCCTAGGGTAGTTCTCTTACACATGGTATTAGAGCTTGGGTTCAAAATCTGGACCCAAAGCCCACTAAACCCCAAATTCTGTTTTAAAGAGCTTGTAACCCTCGTAAAGACTCATAATCCTAATGTATAGATTCTTCAAATTTTCCATCCAAAGCCCACCTTGCACCTATTTTTAGATCTTAAATCTCCTTACAGATGCCATGTAAGTATAGATCCATGAGATGGACCGTGTAAGTGTGCTTCCAAAGAACTGTTTTTGCATAAGCTCGTATACTAGCAGTGTTATCAAGCTCCCGGTCATATTTACTATGGGTGTGGCTCGTGGGAAGTGGGTAAAGAATTGCACATTTTCCATGCTAGCGAATCATTAAACAAATCCAAAACCAGTAGTTTCCTAATCCATATACATGGCTTGGAGCAGTGGCCCTTACTACAATCTCAACAAACCTCCATTCTTGTGAGGATTTCAACTCATTTCTTTCTAAAAATGGTTGTTGCGACACTCTCTACAACTCTAGTGGCATATTTGATCCTAAATTCTAATTCCCAAATAACCACGGCTTCATCCTCTGTGCAAAAACCCAAGATATTCATATTTTCGAAATCCGAAAGCATTTGCTTCCGATATTCAGGCCCTAGAATCTTTAGGGTTTTGAATGCAAATAAATTAGTTCGGATGGAGGTGAAATCGAAAGCTGCGGACGTAATTAGAGAAAATTCGGCACAAGTAGCCAAGGAAGCACACCCTTTTTCTCTATAGGAAATGGAAATCATGGACGTAGATTTGGGCTTTCGGAGTTATCCTATATACAGTGTGTTATCACAAAACCAGTACTGATGGATGCTAATCAGTAAGACCTTATGTAACTGTTTCAGACCAGACTTTTAGCTAGGGATTAGCCTCCCTAACCTGAGAGGGCTCTCTCAAAATAAACTATTGATTTAT
>APFE031113132.1:218826-228924 GCA_000404065.3 Pinus taeda
CAAACCCTAACCACCGGTAATAAAGTACCTTTATTAAAGCTCTAGCTTAAGACAAAATCTTTTACCTTTATGAAGGATGGACACTTGTCATTATTTGAATGGCCCTGATAGCCTCATCTGGTTTCCTTGATGTTCATTAGGCCTTTTTTTCAAAATCTGCTAACCTCATCATTAAACTTGTTATTTTTTCCAAAAAACAGCATCTACAGCAGTTTCGTAGCGCGCTACGAAACTGCTGTTCTTTTCAAAAACACAGTCTTTAATGAATGTATCAATATTCTTTGTGACTGTAACAGCTCTACTTCTGGCTTCAAAACTCCTAATTTACCTTGATTTTATATGCCGTGCTTACATGCCTTAGAAAACAATGAACTTAAGTAAAATAGAGCAAAACCTTGGAGCAGCACCTGACTTTTAAAATCTGCAATTTTATTTGGCAGCTAACTTATTTAGCTGAGCTTTTAGTTTTGCAACCTCCTTTTCCATGGCTGCGATTTCTGCTACGGCCTTCTCCATCTCAGCCATTTCTTTTTCGGTTGCCTCCGATTGTTCTTTTGAAGATGTAGTCTTTGTTTCTTTGGAAATGGGGACCTTTTTATTCAAATCTTTCTTCTTGATTTCTTTTGCTTTTTCTGTTCTGGGTAGCTGCTTCTCCATTTCTCTTGCTTGTCTTCTTGTGTATGGTTTTCTCTTCATTTCCTCTGCCTCCTCTGCTTTAGGCAGTTGTTCAATTACTTCTGTTGTAGGTACCTTCACAGCTACCTCTTCCCTGTGCAATTGCTCAGCTTCTTTAATTTTCTTCCTGGTGACTGGCCTCCGTGGTTTGAACATAAATTCTTTATCAGGTTCCTCAAACCTTAACCTCTTTGAGGCCTTTGATTTTTTGGTGCTTTCAGGTGATGACTGAGTTAGGTCAATATGCATTGACTCAACCTGCATTGATTTAGCTTGCTCAAAATCAATTGCCTCAAGCAAATCATTTAAACTAGCTTTTGATATTGGAGTTTCTTCCACAACTATTTATTTGCCCTTTTCTCTATTTAACTGACTTCTGGTTCTGACTCTTGATACCTGTTCAACTCCACTTGACCCTGGTGCATTTTTCTGGTGCTTTATTTTCTCCTTTGATGATGATTGCGGTGTCTCTTTGATAACTAATGGCTTTATTAATTCTTTCAAATTGGTTTTGGTTTTCTTCTTGCCTTTTATCTCCTTTCTTAGTTCAGCAAGAGTAGGTTCTTCAGTCAACCTTTCTCTTTCTCTAACAGGCAGTGGGGTGAGGCCTATCTTACTCTGAAAACCAGCTATAAAAATAAAAGAGTCCCAATCTCGACCAATCTTCTGCAAATTATCCAGCACTAACAGTTTTACTAAACCATGGTGAAACAATGATGTCTCACAGTCATCTTTCCTCAATTGAATCTTGTCACACATCTTACTAAGACTTAGGAACAAGTAGAATGGGAGATCTATAAATGCCTTTCCTGTAAAGTGCAGCAGCAATTTGAAATGATAGGAGTAGACCTTGTTATACCTCCCTTCACATGTTAAATATTTCTGAATACATGTTAGGAGGAGTGCATAGTGTTCTTTTACATAGTGTCTTGGCACGACCTTTGTGAGATCTTCATTAACATAAGGCTCCTTCAGGAACTCCTTGCAGGGGTTCATATCAAATTTGAAATTTTTGAACCACTCCTGCCCTCCTTTCGGGATTTCAGTCACCCTAGCAATCACCTCTGAAGATACAGGGAAGTCTAGCATAGCTACTTTAGAACTTAAACCAATAAAATTTAAGGCAAAGGCTTTGGTTACCTCAGTATGCCCCCCTTGTAGCTTTTCAAAAAACGACCAGCAACCAGCGTCCTGAAAGGCTTGTCTCACACCTTCATCTCTCAATGCGAGATCCAATCCCACAGGTTCAGTTCTCTGACACCTTCCAGACCGATGCCCCTTCTCCATTTTACTTTGAACTCCTTTGCGCAGAGAAACACTACCAGCTTCAATCTCCAAATGCAAACTCAAACTTTGAACGTCGGCTCGCTTACAATCAGGTTCCTTATAGAGAATGAACTCGGGCTCCTCTGCTTTAACAGTCTTATCAGGCAAACGGGCCAATTCATACAGCATTAACAAACATCATACCACTACCGGCATTACAGACCATTTGAATGATTTTGGGTGCGCGGTTATGAACCTATTGGGGAAATAATGGCTTGTGCTTGCTTGAAAGGACGCCATTCTAACAATTAAACGGACGGACATACTGACTCATCCCTCAGACATGACATTCTAAAAAACGGTGTTGTTTTAATCCCCGAATCCGCGATTTCGTAGCGCACACAGATATGAGTTGACAACATGTGCTACGAAATGGCTGGTTAATGACATGCGGTGACAGGACTAAGGCATCATTGCGTTGCAAAATCAGCCAATAAAAATTGCGCTGCAAAAACGCGAAAAGACCCAGTGACATATACAAGACAAGATATATCTTATAGAATCATGATGGAGGATAGCTAACGGTTTTTGAAAATGATTCCTATGAATACCTTTATAAAACTCGATCCCTAAGTAACACACATAGGGCAATAACCATTAGACACCTATTTTTGAACAACAAAAAAGAAAAATTTATGGACAACTTTATGTACATAACACTGCAGTTCTAAGTGATAACACAGTGGATCGGGTTTGCTAGACCATCTGGATCTCCTCCAGAGCCATGTGAAAGGATGGAGGGTTCTTGTTTTAACAAACACAACTGTTGGGCCATTGTATCTTGAGAAGAGGTTGTGGACTCGATTGCACAGATGATGGGATGCATTACAAGGGTGATGTATATGAAGATGTTGTGCAGATAATGTTGAATGCTCTTCTGGTCGAGTCCCAACAAATGAAATTTTGACCTTGTTTGGATGGGAAGTGTGCTTGCCAAATCAGTCTATTTCAAATTAAAATTTTTGTGCCAATTTAGCGACATTATATGGCCAAAGAAAATTAATAATTTTCTAACATTCCTTCCGTTCCAAAGATAGCCAATTCCTTCTGATTCTTAAAAGAAGGCTTACCCTCTTCACTAGAATAATGTTACCCCACTTTGTTGAACCATTCAATTTTGTTTTATTGATCTCCTCTTAATCAATTCATTGATCATTGTTATCTTTAACATTCAAATCCATACGTTTTGATTCCATTTTTATCGGAGCTGCATAGATTCTTTGACCCCTCCATCGACTGCACCTGTGATGTATCATGTGACAACACCCCTCCTTCTCAATTTTGTAGCATCTCGTCTGATGATTTCAACTTTAGACAGGGGCCCTAAGGAAGGGGGTTTTAAGCCAATGTTTAAACCAACAGGCAGACCTCGCTTTGACTTCTTCTCAGAGAATTCTAGTCCAATAAAATCAATGCTAGAAATTCTCTTTGCTTTGTGAATTTTTTTATATTGCAAAAAGCCTGTTCAGGTGGAGTAACATTTCATCTGATTACACCACCTTTCATGATTATTTCCACCTCTACTGTATTATCTTCCTTAGGGTAACTTTTTTTTACCTTGTTGCTTCTCGTATGCCCTTTCTTGTTCAAGAGAATCAAATGCAGCACCACTTGGAAATGATAATAGTTCTGGTTTGTACAAGCCTAAGGTTGCCACCTGGGGAACCTTTCCAAGACCTGAAAACATATCTAAAATGGTTTTGAAGGAAGGCAAGGAATTAATGGAGATTGGCAAAGTGAGGGAAGCACTTTTTCTCTATGAAAAGATAATGGATGAAATCGTGTTCCAGAGTGAACTCCATGGTCTTGCAGCCTTGTAATGGTACGTCTGTTTGGACTCTATTGGATGTTAATGTCTTCTTTTGTAAGGATTATGCTTAGTTTCAAATAGAAAACATCATGTCATGACTTTTTTTTCCATTTTTTTTCTTTCTTTTGGTAAAACACCCATTGTTTAGATGGAGGGACTATGGAACTCCATGTTTTGTGTAAAACGGGAACAACCAAATACAACAATAGCATAAATACAATCCCTTTTCACTGATTTAAATCCTTTATCAGTTGGGGCACCCCTGTTGGGATTTAAACTTAGGTCATCATGGTGGTAAGCACCCCACTTACCATTAGACCACAACCAATAGACACATGATGTATCTATAAACTTTCATTTCTTTCCACAGTCTTTTCTATAGTTGACCTTGTTGAGTTTACTTTTCTCTTGCAATGTAGAAAGTAAATTGGACTACTCGTATGACTTGCAAAATATTGAACACAAAATAATAATTCAAAAGAAAACATATGTTCTATTCAACATAGTCAAGCCACACAATAAGAACAAATACTCATATGTGAAGAGGAAGGAAAGGGAAACTTGCTGGAAGAATTATGTAACCCAAAAAAATTGGCAAAGAGAGACAAAACTGGCTATCAACCTATCCTGGAGCATAGAAATAACAATTAAGCACAAAAGTATAGCAATAAGTTGCCATCTAAATTTGTCTGCTTAATTCTCTCATCATAGACTTGAAGCATAGACAACACCCACCTCCACAATGGCAAATTACCACATCATTAAAGTTGAATTTAGAAGGATTTCATCCATGTTATACCTGCTCTTGTACCCACACCTGCACACAACAACACTTGCAGAACTGATTTTTATTATTTTCTGCTATGTTGATAGTTGATTTCTATGACCATTCAATTCGATGTATTTCACCTCCATTTTATTAAGTGTTAATCTGCCTGTCTTATGGCACCATTCTGATTATCTTGACTTGATGCAGTACCTCATTTAGCCACACCCCCAAAGCATTTTGGCATATTTTTTTCCCCCCAACATTCTAAACTAGCTACTATTATTGATCCTCAATCTGATACCAACAACCCAACCCTGTGCAAATTAGTTGTGAACCCAAACAGGCAATTTAATCACTGATGCCTTTTAGAGATGTTTATGTTGATATAATCTCCTTGCTGATTTTTAGAGCATGTGCACTAACAATATAGAAAATTTATGAGTGAGCAATATAAACCTCTGCAAACAAGAAAGACCATGTCAACCAAAAGTCAAGGGTGGAATTTATAGCAAAAGTTTATGTAGTTATGTTTAATCCATAGTAATTTAAGCTCTGGACTTTGTTGTTAGATTCTAGATAATAATAACTGATCCTTTCTATATTTATATATATCCCAGGAAAGTAAAAGACAAGCACATTCTCTATCATTTCTGCTTGATACTTATTGATAGCACTGACTTCTCAAGAGTCAAACCATATAACAGAGTTCAAAGACTTGAACCACATTATGAAATGATCAATTTGAAGGTATAATAATTCAATAACTTATATTTATGTTTGCTATATGTAATAGTACAATGTCTTCTATGCCAAGAATCCAAAGCACGAGAAAATTTAGGGAGCTACATTAACCAAGAAACCAATTTTAGGCATTTGTGTATTTGACTACAACTAAATCCTTAGCAACAAAATATTTCAAGGAAAGGCGAGTAGCCAATTCTGCTTTTGTTGCTTTGTGATGGGTACCCTCTCATTCCAATTATGCAATTCCTTATCCACTAACCTAGGAAGTTCATTATCACCAAGTGAAATGCAAAATTGCACAAAACAAAATTTGCAAATGCTCGTTCTAGAGGAAGATCCTTGAATCCCTTGTTTTCTTTATTGACTTGCATCCACAAACAAACTGCAAGCACAACTAACCCCATGCAAGATAGAACTCCTGAAAGAAAAGCAATGAAAGGAAATGATCCAACTATTGCCATGTAGACAACCTACATAAATGTCGTGAGAACTACATAGACCACATACAGATCGATGATCTTCAACTTGGTAGGAGTTGTAGAATATGTAGATCAAAGGGATGCAACAAGAACTTATGCATCCTTAGTTGTTGAGGTTCCCATTTAACATTTCAAAGTACATATGATGGTACATACTACAGAACAATATGGATTTTGGACATAATAAGTCGATTTGAATTAGAATTGTCAAGTCAATCTAACTCATGTTTGACTTGGGAGTTTGAGTCCTCATTGTGACTCAAATTGATGAGTTTGACTTAGGATCGAATCATATTTAGAATCAATTCGACTCTGCTTAATGTCCTCATAGAATGGATTTAGACATAGTCTTTCACTTGTAGTCAAGGAGTATGGTGACAATAGTTGCGTCATAAAGCCACTAATGAAAGCTATCAAAATATGTTTTCCATCAATATGAAAGTTTACAATGTTCATATAATACATATTTTCAATCATAATTCCGTTGCAAAGCACATAGATGATTTCATATACTGTAGAATCCCAAGGATTGTGGACTTCTTTTCCTTGTTCTTTACAAGATGCATCTAGGTGGGGAATATATGACTATAGCCTGTACCATGCTATTGCACTACATTCAAACCCATATAGTGGACTTGCAAGCCATAAATGAATAATTACTATTGTAGGTGGACTAGTTGTGCATTCAGGGAGAAATTTAGTTATAGCAATTTGCATAGCAAACACTAGCCCAACAAACAGAAATGAGGTGTTGGTAGGTAGGTGAAAATTCACACAACACTTAAACAGAGCACCAACAATGTTTTTAACTAGTGATCTAGCCTATGGTAACATGTTATAAAGTTTAAATTTGTGGTAACTTGGCATAACTTGAATTGATCTATTGCTTAGGGTTCTCTATGGACTATCTAGAGTGTGGTAGAAAATGCTAGGAATAGTGCTAATAAGTCTTAGATATTGTGTAGATTTTGAACAAATCAAAATGGTGAGGATGCAAAGGAACCAAGGGCCTGGAGATTCTTCACAAGGACCTCCTTCAAATAACCCATTACCTTCACCAAAATTGACTCTCATCCTGCGTTCCCTGGAAGCAATTAATGAAACCTTAAGAGGGTGCAAAACAAATGAAATGGAAGGGGAACACCCTTCGTCAGGGTTAGGGAACCCTGAGGGATCTAGAGACTATCATAGAAGACCTCCAGTTGAGGACATCACTAGGGAGCTCTAGAAGATTAAGCTCTCAGAGTTTACAGGAGGTCGTGCCAGCGAGCTTGCAGATGCCTGATTAGAAGGGATGGGAAGGTGTTTTGCATTAAGGGATTACAATTCCAATTACAAAGCCAAAATAGGAATATTCCAACTCAGAGATAGTGCTCTGAATTGGTGGGGTAACTTGGAGCATCAACTACACCTCACTCCAGACACAATTACTTGGGAATTATTTGCGAAGAGGTTTAGGAAGAAGTACCTACCATCGTATTATGAAGAACAACAGGTAGGAGCCTTCCATGCCCTGATACAGCGAGGTCGTATTGTAGAAGAATATGAAATTTGATTTATGGAATTGGTCAAGTATGTCTCCTATATGGATACTAACTAGTACCAAGCAGATCGTTTTATGTATGGATTGAGACCTAAGATTAGGGAAATGGTGTGGATGTGGAAACAATCCTAGTTGCAGAAGCTATAGAATAGGCTCGTTACGTCGAAGAACACCTAGACTTAAAGGGTGAAGGCAGAGCCATCTTTCCATGCCAATCAGGGTTTATGGGGAAGGCCCCTCATAGCTTCCCAAGGGGAGGAAGTCAAAGGCCACCACCATATGGAAACAGGGTTATCCCTAGAACACCAACAACAGGGATTTTAATGGTTTCTAGTGTAGCTTCACCCACAGCTTCAAGGGCGCGTAAAATCAAAGTCATACGCGAGGAGCAGCAAATGGGGGTAGGGGTTCCAAGGGAAGAAACTCTTTCCAAAGAACTCCACAACATTCGGTTCAAGGTCCACAAAACATCACATGTTGGGGATGTGGAGGACCTCATTACCAGCATGACTGCCCCGAGTTTCGAATCGGTAACAACAAAAGAGAGGGAAAAGAACCAATGGTGAGAGCAGGTAGCCACCACCGAATCTATGCAGCATTTGAAAATCAGCAAGTTGAACACCAGTCTACCGTGGTAGAAACCTCAGGTATGATAAACAAAGTAAAAGTTAAAATTTTGTTT
Organism: Pinus taeda; assembly: GCA_000404065.3. Classification (NCBI taxonomy): domain Eukaryota; kingdom Viridiplantae; phylum Streptophyta; class Pinopsida; order Pinales; family Pinaceae; genus Pinus; species Pinus taeda. The sequence continues at coordinate 226,855 of APFE031113132.1, forward strand.
GACTCTGGTGCTATAAATAGTTTCATTTCACCAGTTGCATTAGAAAAATGTGGGTTGGCAGCCTATGAGCACGATGAATTTAAACAAGTTGAGATGGCTTCTGGAATAAAACAAGCGGTAGGGCCTAGTTTTGACCAATGTCAATTAAACCTCGGGGTGTGCATGACTAAGTTGAAGGCATACGTCACAACATTGGGAATGTATGATGTAATTATTGGAATGGACTGGCTAGAAGCTCATCGAGCTTTGGTAGACTGTTTCAAGAAGAAGGTGATATGTTTAGATGATGAAGGTAGGCCAATTGAGATTTTTGGAATCAACAGGGGAGTGTCCCTAAGATTCATATCCATGATGAAGGTAAAACGTTGTCTCAAACAAGGTTGCAAACTATATTTGGTTAAGACTGTAAGTGACCAGAAAGGACCTTCCTGGATCAACATCCAGTCTTGGCAGAATTCAAGGATGTTTTTCCAGAGGAATTGCCTGGATTAGCTCCTGTAAGAGAGATTGATTTCACCATTGATCTGAAACCGGGTGCAAAACCAATATTTAAGACACCCTATAGGATGAAAACTCCAGAGCTTTTTGAGTTGCAGATGCAGTTAAAGGAGCTCTTAGACTTGAGATTGATCAGACATAGTATTTCCCCTTTGGGTGCACCAGTAATTTTTGTCAAGAAGAGGGATGGTTCCTTGCAGCTATGCATAGATTATAGAGACTTAAACAGATCCACGATAAAGAATAGGTACCCAATACCTCGAATAGATGACTTATTTGATCAAATGAAGCAGGCAGCGGTCTTCTCAAAAATCGACCTATGATTTGGGTACCACCAATTAAGGATAAAGGAGGAGGAAATCTCAAAAACTACATTTCAAACTCGGTTTCGGTACTATGAGTTCGTAGTTGTTCCATTCGGTTTAACCAATGCACCAACAGTATTCATGAGCCTCATGAATGGTGTGTCTAGGAAGTATTTGGACCAATTCATGCAAGTCTTCCTTGATGATATTCTTATATATTCCAAGAATGAAAAGGAGCATGAAAAGCACCTAAGGGTAGTATTGACTTGTTTAAGGGAAAATCAATTGTATGGGAAATTGTCAAAATGTTCCTTCTTTCAGAAGAAAGTCCATTACCTTGGGCACATCATTTCAGGAGAAGAGACTTTAGTTGACCTGGAAAAGGTGAAAGCCATAATGGATTGGCCAGTACCAAAAAATTCCCATGAGGTACGTAGTTTTATGGGGCTAGCTGGGTATTATCGCAGGTTTGCAGGAGGGTGTTCAAGGATTGCAAAACCCATCACCACATTACAGCGAAAGGGTGTTAGGTATGAATGGACAAATGAATGTGAAACTGCATTCACAAAGCTTAAGAGGTTACTAACTAGTGCACTGATCCTTCAAGTACTAGACATGGGAAAAGACTTCATTGTCTGCACCGATGCTTCAACACAGGGATTGGGTGTAGTATTGATGCAAGAAGGTGGGGTAATAGCTTACGCTTCTAGGAAATTGAAGAAGCATGAAGAGTTATATGCTACCCATGACTTAGAATTGGCAGCAGTGATGTTAGCCTTGAAGTTATGGAGACACTACCTCATTGGGAGAAGATTTGAGTTAATAATGGATCATCAAAGCCTGAAGCATCTCTTCACACAAAGGGATTTGAATGCTAGACAAAGGCAATGGAGCGAATTCATGAGTGAGTATGATTTTGAAATCTCATACATCAAGGGAAAGGAGAACGTAGTGGTGGATTCACTAAGCAAGAGTCCACGAACCTTCTCCCTAGTAGCCTTAAAGGTAAATTTAAGGGAGCGGATTTTTGAGAAACTATTTGAATATAGTTGGTATCTAAAATTCATCTCAACCATCCAAAATGGGAAACAGATAGAACCAAAGTTTGATGGATATGTCCTTGAACCATGTTGGATACCTATACCAATAGGTTTCATATTTCATGATTGGCAAATTCAAGTGCCAAATATGCTCTGCTTTGCTGCTACAAAGATCCCATATTTTCAAGGAAAGACAAGGTGTGTACATGCCTTCATACCTATTAAAG
>APFE031113132.1:271019-283317 GCA_000404065.3 Pinus taeda
ACATAATTATACAACTAGTTATATAGCATAGTCATAGTTATATTATTTTTTTCTCACACCTTATATATAACATTTAACATCGTTTTAAATGTGCTCTTCATAATAATGTAAGATGGGTGATGCTCAACAACTTTTTTAAGATTGGAGTTGATCTATAAACTATAATATAATGCAACATAGCATAACTAACACACACATATAAGTTAAAGTTTCAACAATGCATCATTGATACATACATTAAATCTATGATCGAAAGTGCATTTAAAGTGAATATATAAGCATTTTGACTCTTTTTTAATTTGTACCATATTGTTTCATTATGTAGTGTGTCATACCACAAACATTGTCTTCATGTGCTCGCACCTAGTACATGTCATGTGTCAAAATCAAACATTATAAGAACTTGCTTTATGGAGTATTTGGTTGGCATGAAGTTTTATTAGTTTTGCAAATAGGTTTATTTCAATTTTTTACATATATTTACATATTTATGCTCTTTAAATAAAATGCATTATTTATAAATGGGAAAAATTATAAGTTAGATTTTCAATCACATTTTTCGATTGTGTTTATATGGAACTAAATACTTTGGTTGATAATTTATCAAAGTAGACACTCTATTTAGTTTAGGACTTTAACCTATATTATTCTACTTGATTTTATAAATGGTTTTCTTGTAAACATTCTTTCTATGTCAATAATTTTTTCTTGGATTAGTTTATATGCATTATATCTAATTTGTAGAGCCATCTCCCATACACCCCTCAGCTGTAGCTCATCAGAGTTTTGAGGGATCTGTTATGCATGGTCAAGCTAGATTACTTAGCCATACTGGAGTGTCTGTTCCACTCATAGATCCTCCCTTCAACACAAGTCAGAGTGTCAGATGCAGTGTTTTTGTCTCTGTTGATGGTATTGTTATGGATAGTGGACCTTCTTCACTTGTTGCAGGTATACATCTTGCATTTTAAATCCTCTTTCAACTTTATGTGTTTATGTCTTGAAATTGTATTTAATTTTCAAATCATCTTCAATTGATGTGTTTGAATTTAATGTACATGTTATTATGATTCTACTTTGATATATATATATATATATATATATATGATTTGTATACCCTCAACAGGGTGAAGGTGAGAATCAAAGTGCAGTGTCGATCCCTCCACGAAACGACACTATAGAGAATATAACAATTCAAGATGTTAGGGCCCAGGAGACATGGATCACACACGAGTTGGATAAGATCTATGCTAGTTGACCTACTAGACATAGCTTGTCTCTCATGCTGGATAACATCAACAAGTTGATCGAAACATACTAGAGTGCAGGCCCACAAAGACACCTCCTATATTCCATGGATAGGATTATGAGGCTAGAGCTTAGAGGCCCACATACTTGGAAGGTAATGAAAGATACCACCAAGAACATTAATATTCGTGGGGAGTTGTTTGACATCTCTCCAAATGTCATGCTAGACTTGTTGGCCTGATTTCACTAAAATATTTTAAGAATGTTTATGCAACCCCTTTTGTTTATGATCGATTCATTAGAGCTTGGGGCCATTTCCCCCACCATGAATAGGTCCCCGTTTACTTTTCAAAGCATATATATGCAAAGTTTGTTATACATATGAGGCTGAATTACACCAAGATTGGAGCTAAGTTTTATGGACCTAGTTTAGGATGTAGTTATGAACGTTTCGAGGCTTGTAGGGACCCTACACATGTAGCACCACCTCCAATATTGTTTCCATGACCATCTTGGAGCGTGGTATTACCAACAGAGGTAGAGAAGTCATCACAACTTAGTGTTGAGACTAGGCATACCAATGTGGATAGCATGCAAATGACATTGGCCATTGCACGTGTCACATTGAGTGGAGAGATGACAAGACCACCTTCATTGCCTCATGGCCCACTAGTTGCATTTACACGATGATTCATGATATCTTGAGAGTTTAGGGCATGACCAAATTTTTTCATATGCATGTACGTGTCATGATACTATTCATGAAATGTGGAGGGTGCCTGACCCATGTGACATATGCTAGGTACATATATGTGAAACTTTTCACTCTTATCATCAATTTTACATTATTTATATTAATAAGTTTTTATAAGATTGCATTTATATTAATAATTTCATGATAACATGCATGCACAACCCAGCTACACATATGAGCTTCGTAGATCATCTGAGGGGACAACTGACTAGCCAGAGCAGTTGCCTCTATTGCATATTTCCATGGCTTAGTCTCCTTCACCTCCACCTCCAACTTCTCACACTCATGGACTAACAGTTGAGGTGAATTTTTTTATTCTTAAAATTTCAACATTTTCTTTTTTAAGTTACATGTATGAAGGCTAATTAATTCGTAGAGTATATATATATAATATATTATATATATATAATATATATATATATATATATAATATATATGTACACATGCCCATATGCAGAGGGGTTCCAATCCTACAATTATGTGAACACATTAGTGGGATGCTAGGTATGGAAGCATTGAGCGACAGATAGGGGATCACCAAAACTAGATTGGTCATACCCCCATTCCACCTGACTTACATTTTCACTCGACTGAGTCATAGGTAGGGGACTGTTAAATGCATATTTCAAAATCATTTATTTCGAGATTGTTTATTTTGTACAAATAATGTTTTAATTAATTTGAATTTGAACGTGCTATATTGCATTACCATATTATGGACACTCACTTTGCACAACTGAACGCACATAAGAGTTATAGAAGTGACACTTTCTAGAGTGGATCATAGATAGTTTGTATATTTTCAGGCGCATTTCATAGGGTATATTCACATGTGATGTACAGACTTCGTATATTTTCATACATGGACCTTTTATGGATGCATGAACATTATTTATGTTTATGGATGCTTATTATTTCAGTTTGTGGATGTTCATGTGTATAATGAAATTTGTATATATTTTCATATAGATAGTTTATTATCATACATAGCTAACAAAATAACAATTTTGACTTCTCCAGAAATAAACTAAGAAAATAAGTAAAATCTTAAACTATGATGCAAGTCATTTTGATACTTATAGCGAACTAAAATATATGTTCATGGTTCAATTAAAATGCACAAATATGATTGAAATACATTTTAAATTTAATTTTAAAAAATGTCTTCAACTAGTAAGATTCAACTAGTAACTTGTTTTATTAAATTTTGTTTCTTTTTAAGTCACCTACAACAACTTACTCATATCACATGATATATGTCATATGTATTAGAATTTAGTATACCAAAAAAATTGATTTGTTTTTAGATAATTTTATATAATTTTATGAACATTCCTAAATTTAGTTGGCTATGAAACATTTCAATCAATTCCTTAACTTAAGGCATTCAAATAAAATTCTACAAAATGACAATTTTGAATTCTATTTTCATAGACTAAGAAAATAAGTACAATATTACTATGATGCAAATCACTTTAATACTTAAAATGAACTAAAATATATCATGTACATTAATTTGATATTGAATTGTAGAAAGTGTCTTTTAGCACAATTAATGTACATTAATTTAAACAATTATTGATATGTTTCTATAATTTTATGCACTTTCTTAAATTTACTTGTGCATTCAAATATTTCAATCAATGATGGGTCTAGCCCCCTCTTTAACCTTGCAACTATGTTAATTGGAATGGTAATTGATATAATTGTTTTGATGATTAATTGATTATGATGTAGTCCCTCAACCCTCGTGTCAAACTAGATTATGGTGATGATTAATGTGTGATTAATGCTTAATTTTGTTGGTGATTACAATGATCGACGATAGATATTTTGGTTGTGGATTTAATTATTTGTACCTACGCTAATATGGAGTGGACATGTGTCCCAGCCTCGAAAGGCACCCTTCAACCTTTAGTTAACACTCTCCACCCTAATCACTCAGTCATTTGTTTTGTTTGCTCTATGGTGACTCGAGGGTTTCCTCTGCTAGTTCTCTGTGTGACTTTGTTGTCAGTGATGTTGTTGCTTGGCCCTGGTGTGGTCGCGGCCTCTGCTCCGCGGGTGGTAAGGTTGCTTTATCATTTGTAGTTGTATGCTTCTCTGTATCTGCAATGGATGAGGTCTGGCCGTCTGTGGAAGGTATACTGGTTATGTTGGCTTCGGATCCTCTGTGTGCGTTCACTACAAATTGTCTTTTAACTGTTAATGAATGCTCTCATATCTGTTTCCTCCGCTCAGCTACTCTTGAGGTTTACTGGCTCGTGCTTTCGATTCTTGTTGCAGGTTATGGTCTCGAGGGTTCGTGGCTTCGGCTCTGTTCATCAATGGCAAGGTAAGCCCTCGCTCTGTGCTATCATTAGCTCTCTCTTTTTACTCTGTTATTGAGGCTGCTGCTCCTTGTGAGTAGAGAACCCTCCGATGGCTGTAACCTAGTCTTGAACATGGTCTCGAGGCGCCATCTCCTCTATTGGTAACTTTCCCCTATCCCTGAAACCCTCTGTTAATTCTTTTCTTCAGTTTCAGTTTGCTATGATTCTCATACCCTGTTATCGATGGGTGTTTGCAGGTGGAGTTGGCTATGGGATCCTAGTCTCCACTCCTGTGCATGCTTGCAAACCCGGTAGGGTTGCTCCTTGATAGCTCTATTTATTTTTGTTCAGTATGATGTTGTCGGCTTAATGGTAGCCTGGCTAGGGTTTAGGCTCGGAGAATTTCAACTTTTCCTCTGTGTTAAGTTATTGTAGACCTCCATTCTAGCATAGTCACAATTTATACTTGATGGTTGTAGGGTTTGTGTTTAGGGTTTCTCAACCCGTTTTCTAGTGTGAACCATGTTTGAACTTGGACTGTGTTTAAATTATATAGATTGTAATTTTGTCTTGACAGAGACTATTTCTTTTCTCTTTGAAAACAAAAGAAAGAGTTCGACTGCTGGAGAATTACCTATGTTATTTCGCTCTGTTAGGTTGCCTGGGATTGTAATTTGTTATGATACTCCACCATTCTGTTTGCTTTAATATATATGGGGCTTCAACGGCTACCCGGACTTTTGTCGGTTCTCCTGTTATTGATGCTTGGAATATTGGGTTGTCTATGAGGCTGTTAAATTCATGTAAATAAAGAAATGCACATGCTCTGTGAATTTTGTTTCTTGCACATAGTACTAGATAACACAAATTTAAAGGACTTTTAATGGACTTGCAACATGGATTCAAATATGTACCTCTGTTCACAGAGATTTCTATTATTCTTTGCCCCCTTCAAAATCGAACCTCTTACAATGCATCCTTTTGTCTTTTGAATGATTTTGAAAACAGTTTATCTTAATTATTGTCAGTTACATTTGATATTTTACTCAATTTCTATAACTTCTTTCTTTTTCTATGTTGTAATTTGCAATAATTAACATATGGAAATAAAATAAAAGGACAATTAACTACAACGGTTTTAAATCAACATTCACCTTCCTAAATGCTGCATCACTAAGAAATTAAAATTAAAATAAAACTAAGATGTTCTCTTAAACTATTTCCTCTGTCCTCACTGAGACCAAATGACCCCCTGCCATGATGATCCCCTTTAGCTAGATGCTCCTGCATCAGGCTCCCAGGGCAATAAAAATTCATGGCTCCATTCCATGAGATCCTCCACAAAATATCCTGCTTGTTGTATCTGTGCCGCATCAAGCCACGAACTGTCCTCAATGGGACGGTTCTTCCACTTGACAAGGTACCGTAGGTACTCCTTTCCGTGGGTTTTCTTGGCCACCTATGTGTTGAGAATTTTATCAATCTCAAGGGGTTGAGCTGAAGGCATTTGCCTCATCCAAGAACCGCTTTCAATCTAGGTGTCTCATTCTGGTCGTGCCACACTATCGTCTTCAGGACTAGTAGTATATGGAAACAGATCTGCCACGTTGAACATGGGCAATATTCCTATACATGGTGGCAGATGTAATTCATAAGCATTGGTTGACAATTTACGTAGAATTTTAAAGGGGGCAATATTCTTATATTTTAGCTTGTTATATTCACCCTTAGGGAACCGTTCTTTGCGTAAGTGTGCAAGGATTTCATCCCCTACATCAAACTGTACTTCCCGCCATTTTAAATCTGCTTGCTGCTTATATCTTTGATTGTTGTCCTGCAATTTGGACTTTACCTACTCGTGTAAGTCGTTCATTGCTTTGGCAAAATATTCCTCGTCAGCACTCCTTCTTTCCAACTTTCCCAAATCCCGCAACTCATGCACTCCGCGAGGATGTATGCCATACAAGATCTGAAAAGGACTGTATCTTGTGCTGCGATTTGGTGAATCATTATAAGTGAATTCTGGCTGAGCAAGTACACAATCCCATATCCATGAATTTTCTCCAATCAAGCTCTGTAGCAAGTTTCCCAAACTCCTGTTTACCACCTCCATTTGCCTATCAGTCTGTAGGTGATATGCGGAGCTGAAATTTAACTGTGTGCCCAATTTCTTCCACATGGTGCACCAAAAATGTCCTGCAAATTTCAAGTCCCTGTCAGAAATAATCGACCTAGGTAGGCCATGTAGTCTGACAATCTCTGTGAAAAACAAGTTTGTTACGTGAGTGGCATCATTGGTTTTCCTACAAGGGATGAAATGTGGCATCTTCAAAAACGGGTCTACTACCACCATCACTGAGTCGAAACCTCACTGCGTCCTTGGTAGACCCAAGACAAAGTCCAAGCTGACTAAGTCCCATGGTCTACTTGGAATAGGCAGTGGTGTGTAAAGTCCTATATTTTGACTATGTCCCTTTGCCAATTGGCACACTTTACACCTGCTCACATATCATTGTACATCCCTTCACATTCTTGGCCAGTAATAAAAGTGTTCGAGCTAATTTAAAGTCTTGTATATGCCGAAATGTCTAGCTATACCTCCACTATGATTTTCCCGGATGATGTTTTCTCTCATCGAACAGTCGAGAATTCATAGTTGTCCTCCATTAAACAACAACTTTTATTGTAAATTATAGTCCAACCATGGACTATTGTTTCTCATCAAAGGATTCTGACAAGCTTCATAAGCCTCTTTGAAATCCCCATCTGTATGATACAAGTCTTTCAAATGCTCAAATCCCATCACTTATATCGTACTCTCCTACAAGAGCAAAAATCTCATGCTCAATGCATCTACTACCTTGTTGGCTTGTCAGCTAATGTGCTTCAACAAAAACGTGAAGCTCTATAAGTACTCCACCCACTTTGCATGCCGGTGATTCAGCTTATGTTGCTACATCACATATTGTAATGCAGAATTATCAGAAAATAAAACAAACTCACTACCCAACAAATAGTGTCTCCAATGCTTCAACACTTGGACGACAACATAGAATTCCTTGTCATAAGATGAGTACTTCTGCCTACTTTCATTCAACTTCTCACTGGAATAAGCAACAGGTTTGTCTTCTTGGCTGAGTACAGCCCCAATGGCCATACCGCTAGCATCACAACAGACTTGGAAAATCTTATTAAAATCAGGCAATCTCAGGATTGGCCTTTCATTGATCTTTTTTTCAATACCTGGAAGCTCTTCTCTGCTGCTTCAGTCCAACGGGAAGGCTGACTCACCTTCTTAATAGTGTCCAACATAGGTGCACAGATTCCACTAAAATTTTTGACAAATTTACGATAAAAACTTGCCAACCCATGAAAACTACGAAGCTCAAATAAGCTCTTTGGGGATAGCCAGGTAATGATAGCCGCAACTTTCTTTGGGTCCATCTTCAACTCATTTTTTGCAATCACAAAACCCAGATAAACCAATTCTCTTTGAAAAAAGAACATTTTTTAGATTTATCAGCAGCTTATTCTGTTGCAATTTCTCCAACACACTCCAAACATGTTGAAAGTGTTCCTCTTTAGTCTTGCTGAAAATTAATATATCATCAAGATAGACAATTACAAACTTCCCAATGCACTCTTTCAGCATTTCATTCATCAGGCGCATAAAGGTACTAGGGGCATTACTTAAACCGAATGGCATTACCAGCCACTCATACAACCCTTCGTTAGTCTTGAATGTTGTATTCCATTCATCCCCTTCTCTGATCCGGATCTGGTGGTAACCACTCTTCAGAACAATTTTCAAGAAGTACGCTTCCCCGCTTAGGCAGTCCATCATAACATCCATACGTGGCAGTGGAAACCTGTACCGGATGGTAATCTTATTGATGGCTCTCGAATCCGTGCACATTCGCCACTCTCCTCCTTTCTTGGGAGCGAGAACTATCAAAACTGCACAGGGGCTTAAACTCTCCCTTATCAACCCCTTATTCAACAATTCTTGTACTTGTTTTCTGATCTCCTCGTTATCTTTGGGGCTCATTCGGTATGCTGACTTGTTTGGTAGACTAGCTCCAGGTATAAAGTCAATGTGATGACTAATACTTCTCTTAGGAGGCAATTTATCTAGCAAGTCATCTACCACAATATCACTAAACTCCTGCAACATCTCCTGAATTTCCTTAGGCAAATTTGAAATTTCAGTGTGCAACAACACTGTCTTTGACCTCCTTACAATAGCATAATTTATCTCGCTGTCTTTAATCTCTTTCAAAAATTCCTTTCCTCCCACCAATAATGCTTTGACTCCGCTTGTTTATGTTGTCTCTTCCTCCCTGATGGGTACAAGTGTGTGCTTAATCCCATCTTTGACAAACTTGTAACAGTTTGTCTTCCCATCATGACTACTTTTCTGTCATAATGCCATGGCCTTCCTAGTAGTATGTGACACACGTCCATTGGCATTATATCGCAAATAACTTTGTCCTTGTATTTGCCAATGTGGAACTCAACCTCACATTGTTCATCAACCAATAGTTGATGTCCTTTCTACAACCATTTGTGCTCCCACTGTCGATAATCAACTTGTAGCATTTTCCATGCGACTTGAAAACTATCTGGAATAATGCCTTCCTTTGAGTTGGGTCAGCTATCTCCTTCGCTGGTTTCAGCAGTACCTTATTTAAAATTAAGGCCTCACCTGTCTCTGGCACATTCTCTACCTCTTGGGGTGGTGCCTCTACTTCATCCGTCTGCACAATGTATGTTCCCCTTGTTTCGATCTGTTCTCCTTCAGGACACTCATAGGACTTGTGCCCCCACTTGTGGCACCTGTACCACTGGATGGCAGCTCCTCTGCCTCTGCCACTACCTCTTCCATGCTGGTATGGCCTTCCTCCTCTCGTGTTATTGTACTTATTTGATGTCCCTAAAGTCTTCGAGTTGTTTCCTTCATCATTGGGATTGACAAATTTACCTCTACCAAAAACTCATCCTCTTCATCTACCAGATCCTCCTCCTCTCATTGCATTCTGTTTCTTGTTTATCTTCTCTTCTACCTTCAAGGAACTTTCATAAGCTTCATTTATAGTTCTGGGTGAGAAAATTCTTATCTCATCCAATATTTCCAATCTCAAAGCATTCACGAATCTCATTGTTTTCTCTGGGGTGTCCTCCATATAACCTGCCCTCAGGTTCACCCGATATAATTCCTCCATATACTTGCCTTTTTGTTTCAGATTTTGTACCTGCCTATACATAGCAATTTGATAATATTTGGGCATAAATTTTCCCTTCAACTTAGCTTCCATCTTGGTCCATTTTTTGATAGGATGTTTATTCAGCCTCTTCCTCTGTGCATGTACACTATCCCACCATAAGGTTGCATGCCCTTTCAATCTAGTGGCAGTGAATTTTACTCTCTTATATGCACTGATCTCTTCATACTCAAAATACTTATTTAGCTCAATGAGCCAATCCAACGGTACCTCTGCTGATAAACTTCCATCATAATTCGAAATCTCTGGTTTTGGCTTACTATTAGCCAACAACACTGACTTCAATAACTTGATCTTAGGTTCTTCTTCATCCAATCCATCTATTGTCATTGCAACTTCTTCATCACTCTCATCTCCTCCATCAGGATCCCTTCTTCTCCCTGCTTCTATTGCCGCCAATCGGGCGTTTAGGACTCGAATTTCCTCTCTTAGTCCTTCATCTACTACTCTACATATACCTCTCCCACGACCTCATCTTCCAACTTCCGTTTCTGTCAAAATAATTTAAAACTTGGCTCTGATACCACTTGATGGGTCTAGCCCCCTCTTTAACCTTGCAACTCTGTTAATTGGAATGGTAATTGATATAATTGTTTTGGTGATTAGTTGATAATGACGTAGTCCCTCAACCCTCGTGTCAAACTAGATTATGGTGATGATTAATGTGTGATTAAGGCTTAATTTTTTTGGTGATTACAATGATCGGCGATAGATATTTTGGTTATGGATTTAATTATTTGTACTTGTGCTGATATGTAGTAGACATGTGTCCCCGCCTAAAAAGGCACCCTTCTGACTTTGGTTAACACTCTCCACCCTAATCACTCAGTCATTTGTTTTGTTTGCTCTATGGTGACTCGAGGGTTTCCTCCGCTGTTCTTTATGCTGGTTTCTCTATGTGACTTTGCTATTAGTGATGTTGTTGCTCAACCCTGGTGTGTTCGTGGCCTCTACTCCATTGGGTGGTAAGGTTTCTTTATCGTTTGTAGTTATATGCTTCTTTGTATCTGCAATGGATGAGGTTTGACCATCTGTGGAAGGTATTCTAGTTATGGTGGCTTTGACTCCTCTGTGTGCATTTAGTGCAAGTCGTCTTTTAACTGTTAATGTATGCTCTCATCTTTGTTTCCTCTGCTCAGCTGCTCCTGAGGTTTACTGGCTTGTGCTTTCGATTCTTTTTGCAGATTATGGTCTCGGGGGTTCATGGCTTCAGCTCTGTTCATCAATGGCAAGGTAAGCCCTCACTCTGTGCTATCACTACCTCTTGCTTTTTACTTCGTTACTGAGTCCGCCCTCCTTGTGAGCAGAGAGCCCTCTGATGGTTGCAACTTGGTCCTGAACATGGTCTCGAGGCGTCAGCTCCTTTGTTGGTAAGTTTCCCCTATCTTTGAAACCCTCTGTTAATTCTTTTCTTCAGTTTTTCTTCGCTATGATTCTCATACCCTGTTATCGATGGGTGTTTGCAAGTGGAGCCAGCTCCGAGAACCTGGTATCCACTCCTGTGCATGCTTGCAAACCCAGTAGGGTCGCTCCTTGATAGTTTTGTTTATTTTTGTCTAGTATGATGTCGTCGGCTTAATGGTAGCCTGGCTAGGGTTTAGGCTCAGAGAATTTTGATTTTTCCTCTGTGTTAAGTTATTGTAGACCTCCAGTCTAGCACATTCATAATTTATACTTGATGGTTGTAGGGTTTGTAGTTAGGGTTTCTCAACCTGTTTTCTGGTGTGAACCATGTTTGAACTTGGACTGTGCTTAAAGTATATAGACTGTAATTTTGTCTTGACAGAGACTATTTCATTTCTCTTTGAAAACAAAAGAAAGAGTTCGGTTGCTTGAGAATTACCTGTGTTATTTCACTCTGTTAGGTTGCCTGAGACTGTAATTTGTTATGATACTCCACTATTCTGTTTACTTTAATATATCTGGGGTTTGAACGGCTGCCCAAACTTCTGTCGGTTCTCTTGTTATTGATGCTTGGAATATTCGGTTGTCTATGAGGCTGTTAAATTTGTTGGCATTATGATGCATGTGTTGTACTTGATGGCAACCCTCTCATAGAAGATCATCTCACTTGTGTACATTCAGATGAATCTACAGAAGAAATATCAGATGTGACAGAGTGTATGGGTTACCGGGCAGCAAAAAGGGATCAGATGACAGTTCACAAGTAAGCTTTGCCATCAAGTCCAAAGGGGGAGATTGTTGGCATTATGGATAAAGTGTTGTCCTTGATGGCAACCCATTCAGGTGATAGATCACAGTACTTCAAGTCAGCAGCAGAGATTGATGATCAGCTATCAAATATTGAAGAAAATAAGAGGTACGCGGCGCCACAGAAGGCGCAGCTGCAGAGGTATGCGACGCCATAGAAGGCGCAGCTGCGGAGGTGCGAGGCGCCACAGAAGGCGCAGTGCGGAGGCGCCACAGGAGACACCACAGAGGCGCCACAGAAGGTGAAGTGCGGAGGCGCCACAGGAGACGCCACAGAGGCGCCACCGAAGGCGTAATGCAGAGGCGCCACAGAAGGCGCAGCTACTAAGGTGAGTACCCCCAGTGCACACACTTGAAGGCAGTAAAGCGCGCACACATGGGGTTCCTTATGTTTAACCCTTGGTATTTAGCCGACAGTATTGTGTTATTATGGTTTTGGCCCATGGTATTGTTTTATATTATTATTATTATTGAGCCCCATGATCCATGAT
>APFE031113135.1:0-32162 GCA_000404065.3 Pinus taeda
TTATTTTCTTTATAAATGTGTTTATTTATTTTTTTGATAATGTGTAGAGTGTTTAATTTAAAGGTAGAGACATTTCATGTTATTTCAAACATTCTAGTTTTAAACACATGATAAGAATTATGAACTCAAAATGTGAAAATGTGAAAATTTACATTCTCAAATTTAATGATAATTAATTAATGCTAAATAAGAATGTTTAGTTTAATGGAATAAAAGTAATGGAAAGTAGAGAAATTGTAATTCTTTGTATTTTTTAAATAAATTGATAAAATGATATCTAAAAAACACAAAAAATGATATGTTAAAACAATTTTAAATAATTAATAGAAGATGTGTAATTTTTTTTTAATCAATAATAATCATTCATATATATATATATATAATATAATAATATATATATATAACCTAAAATTATATCAATTAAAATAATAAGATCTAAAAAAATATCATCAAAAATTTTAAATGTTAAATTATCTTAATTCAATCTTGTCACTTGAAATCTATAACATCTCAAGAAAGAACGTCTTAAAAAAACATTAAAATAATTTCAGTAAATATTTACTATTTTATGGATAAATTTAGATTTAGTTAAGAGATTTTAACAGTGTGGTTTTAACAATATAAATCAAATAAATATAATTTAAGTGGCTGATATGAATGTTTCTCAATAAATAAAAAATAAAGGCTGATAGGAATGTCTTCAATAAATAAATAAAAAGTTTAGTTAATATGAAAATGATTTCCTTGTTATTTTTCTAAGTAATTTTGTTTAAAAATGAGTAGTGGTTTTTAAGAATAATAAAGTTAAATTATTTAACTTGCACAATTTAAACATTTTAAAAATTGTTTTAGGATGTTAAATTTAATTATGCATTCCAAATGTATTTTAAATAACAAAAATTCACAATCTTATTCCCCAATTCTAACCAAAACCCACTCTTATACTAATGGAATATATAATCGGTTTTAAATCAAAGTATAATTTTGAGAAATAAAATTATTTTTTAAATCCTCTCAAAACGAATTTACACTAATATCCTAATATACTAAGGAAATAAACGAAAACAAAAATCCAGACTCCAGAGAGAATTCAAAAATAAAGAAACACAGGAATGAGTAAGTCACCTGGATTTAATGACTGCGTCTGCGAATTCAATAAGACTGTCTCCATTAGTACTTTCGGACAGGTTGAATTGTATATTTTCCAAAAGCATGCAAATGTCTTCTGTGCAATTCTCCTTTACATCCTCTTCCATTCCTTCTGTAATATTCGGTGCAGAAAGTATCTCCATACGAAACAGAATTTGCAATTCATGTCTATTGTCAAAGTTAAGGATAATAATTAAATTTGAATGCAAGAAATCCGAACTAATGGTGATGAGTACAAAAACAGAAAGGGATACTCTCTAACTTTGTCTTTAGAGGTGTAAGCAGAAGACGAACGAGGAAGCAGGCAATCCTTGTACTTGTCTACTAATTGATTCGGCTCCTTCAAGAGTGTGTTCATGACTTGTTCACAGATTGATAGATTTTCTCCATCACCGGACTCAGAATTCTTCTCCATGGTTTGAAGTTTTAGATTACAGATCTGCTGTTGCACAAGGCGTTTGGCTATGGTACCCAAATCAATGTTGTCATGGCAAAGTGCATATTGAATTTTTTCATCAAGAGACCCAATGATTAGTGTCTCTGCATTATCTGAACTAGGAGGAGCCACAGAATCTGAAGCTGGGTCAGTGGAAAATGTGCTGTTCAGAATAGAATCAGAACCTTCCTGGACTGATGCAGACTCCATTGTACTTTTCTCAATAACTGTAGTAGCCTCCTCATTCTCATTTAGCTGGCTGACTTTGAGCTGAGCATCGTGATCCACATCCAATTTTTTGGAATTTTCAGCAAACCAACAACTTAGGAACCTTGAGATTTTGGATTGGGTTCCCTTGGTTTTCTTATATCTGCTTTCCAATTTTACTGTTGGATCAATAGTAGTTTTATTAGGATCTGCCTTGCACAAACTGCAGACAATGGCTGTATACAATGGATCCCATGTATTGTATTTTATAAGCTGAAGATCAGATTTATTGGGTGTCGCACTCACTTTTGAGCTTTTTGTGGGTGTCTGTGCACTCACTTCTGAACTTTTTAATCTCTTGGAACTCACATCAGAAGGTGTGGTCCTTTTTCTCTTACACAAGGTTGATTGCTCGTCATTTTTCTCTGAAACAACTTCTATTTTAACTTGTTGCTGTACATTTGTTAATCCGCTGGTTTCTTGAGAAACCTGTAGAACATCAACACGATCAGGATTTTCTTGAGAATCTTGTACAACTTCACAATTTTCTTGAGAAACTTGTACAACATCTCCATGATTAGGATTTTCTTGAGAAACTTGTACAACATCTCCATGACTAGGATTTTCTTGAGAAACTTGTAAAACATCAGGAGTTTCTTGAGAAACTTGAACAACATGAGGATTTTCTTGAGAAACTTGCACAACATCACTATGATCAAGATTTTCTTGAGAAACTGGTTCAACATCAACATGATCATGATTTTCCTCAGAAAGATCCCCCACAGCTTCTTTGAATGGAGAAGTTCTAGTAATTCTAAGGTCTACAGTTGAATCCAATATATAAAGCATGCCTACATGCACAGTAAAAGGCTCCAAAACAGCAGATAATGGAAGACAACTATGCCTGCCATCAAAAACAGTAACCAAAGCCAAGCATTTCTTACTTGATAAAAACCCTAAAACCAGCTGCCATGCAGGTTTTCCCTTACAAAATTCACCATTTTCTTGCTGAAGCCTATCAAGAATTTCATCTCCAATTCTATCCATATCTTCATCTTCATTCCCTGCCTTTTCTGAAATGAAACTCCTAAGCAAAACACGTTGAGACACAACACAACTCAAATCAGGGCATTTTTCCCTTTTAAAAACCTCAGCAATATGAATCTTAACATTGTCCCAGTTGATCAGACTCTTAGGATCTGCTTTGTTTTTGGAGATAATCTCAGAAAAATCCAATGATCCAGCAATTGGGTTGCAGGTACTTGAGTCTTCAATCAAATCCAAATTATCTACAATGCATTGCAGCTTACAGATTCTACCCTTAACAGACCTCCCATCAATACCTTCAACTTCCATGCTCAAGCCCACAGGGATCTTCTTACATCTCTTACTTGTAAACATACTACTGGAATAAGCAATAGTGGGCCAAATTAGTTCAAAGGGCAGAGATTTGGAGGCCACCAGAAGCATATCCAGAGATACAAAGCTCCAGTTCATTGCCTTGAAAGTTTCAACGACCCGTTCTCTGCTTATTTCACATTCTATGATATCATGGGCTGGAAATATTGGAGGAATATCAATCCAGCAAAAATGTATATCTTTATCCCTAAATGATTCTGTCAGAGACTTATTTTTCAGACTAAATTTGCTCAACAAATCCTCATCTAAACTTGAAAGAAAATTCACAGACTTCCCTGATCCTGGTGTTTCTTCCATCAGAAAATCATTGAATCCATTCCTTGTCCATGGGAATGAGGAGAACAAAACAACCAAGTTGGTATAGTTTTTATCAATATTTTGTGGGCTTATACCATCTTCAATTACCAGAGGATCCCAAATATAGTCATTGAGAAGCTCCTGCATTGAGCGTATAATGAAATCCAGGCGACCACCATGGAAAAAATCAGAACTACGAGGTTGGGAACTAGGTTTTGCATTAGCCAAATGTTGGAGTGCAGAAACAAATGCTTCAGTCCGTGTTGTGGATTCGAAACTGACATGACCAGCCCATTTCCCCAAAGTTTTTTCAATCACTGATCTCGAGCGGTATGGAGACACGGAGGAATCAAAAATCTTGAATGCCCACACAGTATTACTAATTTCATTTTTCTCTGGGTATTGATTGTTCGACAGGAGTAGAAGAATCTTGAGGACACAGTCTCGAATCGCAGCCAGGTATGGTTTGGTGTCGATCAAGCGGCGAATGTACTTCAGATCACGTATATCCACCATCACAATCAATCTCTGAACAGGTTTTACTATTCTCCACGACGCCATTGTTGGCTTCACAAGGCGTTACCGGGTTTGATAGGACTCCCGTCCGACTCAATTTCTGACACAGAGATTATCTCTACGTATAGAGACTTTGCGAGATTGTTGAGATCGCATCGAAGAGCTACGTGCCTTTCAATTTAATTTGTTGACTTAAACACACATAACCTTTTATAATGCCTTGTCCACAAACTTGCTCTTCGTTGTCTCCATAAATTTGACCAGCCATCAGATAATATGTACGTTCCTCCAAACCTTGGAAAATTGAACTTGGGGATATAATAAAATTCTATTAGTATTTTTTTTTTTGTATAAATGAAATGACAGTAAATGTTTATAAACAAAGTATAAGTATATCTATAATATAAATTAAAAAATAATTAAATTATAATTTTATATAATTATAAAAATAATTAAGGATAGGTGTTATTTAATGATAGTTTTTAGTTAGACATGAGCTATAAGGTAAATTTGGAAAAATAGTAATATATTAACTTGGATAAATAAATTTGGAAAAACAACATTATGTAAGGTTAAATAGATAAATCTAAAAAAATAATGATTTGTTAATTTGAGGGATAATTAAACATAACTAAACAGCGATTTGGAAAAATAGTAATATGTTAACTTGGATAAATAGATTTGGAAAAACAATAATATGTAACGTTAAATAGATAAACCTAGAAAAACAATGATTTGTTAACTTGGAGGGATAATTAAACATACCTAAATAGCAAATGTCCGAAAATGAGTTGGTTTTGAAAAAAAAAATTATCTCTAAAAATTTTGTCTAACTATGAGAATTTTGAGTTTTCCTTTCATTGATATGTTATTTTCATGCAAAAGAGTACCTAAATGATAGAATCTTGCTACAAAAATTTGTGGAGTTTTAGATATCACAGTGTTCTTGTGCACAACTATTTTTTCAAAATTTTTTATCTTAATCTTATACCTTTTTTTTAAATTATGAAAGTCATTATATCCTTGAAATTACAAGGTCTTCCCTTTTTATTGCAACCTAAAAGCGTCTTTATATTACTATTTTTTTTTTTTTTTGAAGATTGTAGGTCTTATGTCATGTGGGCATCATATGAATTTATTCACAAAGGATGTATGTTAAATTACGATATATGTGAAGAGAAAAATGAATAAACAGTAACATTGGTTAATAATATATATATATATATATATATATATATAATGTATTTAATAGATAGGAAATCCATTCAATAAACTGAAATACAACTACACACGAAATACATACCTAACAACATATATACATTATATATATATAATAATCATCTACGAGATTCAACACTCTCTGTGTATGTAGTTTCATGGACAATGGATTTTCCTAGCTTATAGAAAGATAGCGTCAAAGATCGAGATATATATAGTTTTTCTCAAAAATTCATGTTTTCATGTATTGGAAGCCCAAACCACCAAGTTCATGATTCCAAACCTATATCCAAAGCAACCAAGTCATTGTGCATGTAAGCTTCCCACTAAGAAAAATTAATGTAAAAATATCACATGTGCATTCCTAGCACTAAAAACATGTGTGTATTTCTCACACAAAAACACATGCATGTTCCTACATATAGTGACTTTAACACATGGGGAACGGTTGAGGTGGGAAGAGAGGGCTAGAGAGGCCAAGGAAGATTACGAGAGAGAGAGAGAGAAAGAGAGAGAGAGAGAGAGAGAGAGAGAGAGAAGGGGGCTAAGTAAGAATGAGTTGGTGAGTAGGGCGAGAGAGTGAGTGGGATTCGAAAAGTGAGAGAGATAAAGAAAGAGGGTGGGGAAGGGAGAGAGATAGAGATATTTGTGATTGACACAAGGAGGAAGAGAGAGAAAAAGTTGGAGGGCGGTTGTTATGAAGGAGGGACAAAGAGAGAGAAAGTGGGGGGGAAGGAGAGGGGGAAGAGAGAGTGTATGAGAAAGAGAAAGGGACTTGTGGGGGGAAGGAGGAGGGGATAGAGAGAGTGTGTGTGAGAGAGAAAGGACTTGTGGGGGGGGGGGGGAGAGTGGAGGGGGAATATAAAGGAAAGAAGTGAGAGATAGAGAAAATGATGTAGGAAGGGGGAGATAAGAGAGAGAGAGAGAGAGAGAGAGAGAGAGAGAGTTGGAGCAAGAATGTTGTGAAGCAGTGATTGAGGAAAGAGGGAGGAGTAGAGAAATAATGGAAGGGGAGGGAAGAGGGAGAGAATGAGAGAGAGAGGGAGTAAGGGGGGAGAGGGAGAGAGATAGAGGTAGAGTTGGAGGGGGGAGAAAAGGCAGGAGAGAGAGAGAGAGATGGAGGGTAGAGAGAGAGTGTGTGTGTGTGTGTGAGAGAGAGAGAGAGAGAGAGGGAGAGAAGGAGAGAGAGGGATATAGAGAAAAAGATGGAGGTGAGAGAAAAAGAGGGAGAACAAAGAGAGATAGAGAGTTGGGGGAAAGGTAGATTGAGGGAGGAAGATAGAGATGGAGCTAGGGGGAGAGGGAGAGACAAAGTTGAAAGGAGAGATTGAGTAGCCAAGGAGAGATAGAGAAAGAGAGTGGGGTGGTAGTTAGGGAGGGAGGGAGATAAGGAGAGTTGGATCAAGACAAAGATAGAATTGGAGGGGGGAGAGAGGGAGTGATAGAGGGGAGAAAGAAGAGAGGGAGAAGGAGAGAGAGGAGGGAGAGTTAGAGGAAGAGAGAGGAGGATGAAGGGAAGGAAAAATAGATAGTTGTAGAGAGAGAGGGGAGGGGAGATAGAAATAGAGCCGGAGGGAGGAGATAGAGGGAGAGAGGGAAGAAGAGAGAGATAGAGATGTGGGGAGAGAAAAGTAGAGCAATGAGGAAGAGATAAAGAGAGAGAGTGAGGGAGAGAAGGAGGAGAGATAGAGAAGGAAAGAGAGAAGGAGAATGACACTTCAGAGAGGGAGGGGGAGAGAGAGACAAAGTGAGAGGAAGAGGGAGTGAGAGAGAGACAGGTAAATATGAAGAGAGAGGGGGGGTGAGAAATAGATATAGATAAGAAGAGAGAGAGGGACAAAGAGATAAAGCTAGAAGGGAGAGAATATATATAGATATAGATATATGGGAATAGAGAGATAGAGTTTTGGGGGTGAAAGAGAGAGAGAGGGAAGGAGGGGAGGGAGATAGAGACATAGGTGGAGGGGGAAATAGAGGTAGAGAGAGAGTTGGAATGAGAGAGAGATAGAGAGGGAAGAAGAAGAGAGAGAGAGGTGGAAATAGAGAGTTAGAGAGAAGGAGAAAGGGATAGAGAGGAGAGAGTGAGATGGGAAGATAAAGTAAGAGTGAGAGAGGGAAAGAGAAGGGGGTGCTATGAATAGAGGAGAGGGAGAGAGAGGGTGTCATCACAATATTTAAAAACAATAAATGAACTCTAAAAGTATACCCAAAATAAAAGAATCTATAATATGGAATAAAATCATATGAAAATTTTCACAAGGAAGGATCACTTTAATTCACCATACCTAAGTATGCAATA
The DNA here is from genome assembly GCA_000404065.3 of Pinus taeda. NCBI lineage: Eukaryota > Viridiplantae > Streptophyta > Pinopsida > Pinales > Pinaceae > Pinus > Pinus taeda. The sequence continues at coordinate 7,542 of APFE031113135.1, forward strand.
AACCAAATGAACAAGTAACATCTACTACAACATCAGTGGAAAAAAATAGCACTGATGAAATAGAAGTTCTATGGAAAAATGTAACCCCCCCATTTAACCACGAGCTTTGTACTTTGTAATTAAGACTGGAAATGCTAGAATGGCCAGAATGAATATCTTAACAAAATTTATTTGATGTAATATGTATTTTTATTTAATATATCCGTAAAGTTAAAGAAGAGAGAAGATAACATGGATCTCGATGCTTGAGGGGAACATATGAGAGAGATTCAGGAAGTTCCTTATATGACCTTAATTAAATGTATATATTTTTTATTTGGTAGTTGAACAACCTAACTCCTAACATTTATGAGAAAATAATGGTGAGTGGTATCGAACTGCTCCATAGGTATTAGCTACATGCCATTTGGAGCCTTCTAAGTTGACCATGCAACTTGTGGAGGGACCTTGAATTCTCATGTTGGGTGTGTGTGTGCGTGAGAGAGAGAGAGAGAGAAGAGCAGTCGGGGAATGTGAGTGTGGATGAGAAAACTAATGAGTGTGTGTCAATGATCCAATGGAACCTTTGCATAGAAAAATTAAACCACATGTTGGGTTGAAGGTGTGCCACTAATCAAGGGGTGGAAAAGAACCCTTTAATTCACAATAGGCCTACATGGAATTTTTTAGCTTACTTAATTAGATAAGGAAAATAGTGTGAAAGCCTCCATCTTGATATAGGGGGTAGGAGAGTTTTCTAAATAATTTTCCCTCAATAAGCATGTAAGGAATTAAGAAAAGGGAAGAAAATTGAATCTCCAAGGAACTACTACATTAGTGAAGGTTTCCCTTTCTGCTATGTAGGCCCATGGTGGTTGTACTTTAAGTGTTAATAGGCACAGGCACAATGGTTGAAATGTAGAATCCCAATTTTCTAAAAGTGAAGGAGAGTGGTATTCATGTACTCTACCCTAAATTTAACTTGTTGAACCCTTAGTGAAATTTCTTCTCAAGGCATCGGATCTACCCAAGGGGTGGCCAACTATAAGAAACTTGTAGTGTAACTAATCCCATAATTGGGTAGTGGGTTTCTCTCCCTTCTTTAATTTCCAACAAGATTAAGTGAATCAGATAATTATATTTATTCATCTATTAATGAAATGAAATTGTTGTGTAGTATTTCATAAATGTTGTCATGTAGATTATTGATTGTGTGTTTAAGGATGAGTTGAAGTCATGGTTAATTATGTATGATAACTAACTATCATCCAATGTTATTTCTTTCAAAAAAGAACTCTGTAATTAAAATGCACTCATTAAAGTATATTACTTGTTGAGCCAAGAGGCTCATTCTACAACTCAGTATGAGGAAGATGTGTAATTTAATTTGTGGTCAACTTCGAATTGACACTTGTATTTTAAAAAAGATTTATATTCTTTAAATAAAAAAGTGTTTGCTATAATAAAAAAAAAATGAATATAGATGTCTTATTGTTACTCTCAACCATAAATAAGATGTTTTTATATTCATATGAAATATCATAATCATATACTAACTTCATAGAGAAATAAAATAACTTAAAAAAATAAACTTTTAGTTTTGCTTTCTGCTATAGAAAGTTCTATAATTCTTGTACTTCATCAAAATATTTAAATGCATGACTTAAATAAACTTTTTGAAAATAATTTAGTACATGACTCAAATATTATTTATTTCAATGCTTAGAGAGAAGGGATAATTAAAAAGTAAAAAAATTCAAGGAGATATGTAATTCATTTAATTCTTAATATCAAATTAATATGTAACATTTAAAAAATATTATTAATAATAAAAAATTCAATGTGAATTATAAATGAAATATTTTAATATGGAGGGTTAAATAATATTGAATTGTATTTAAAAATATATTAATAACAAAAAAATCATTTTAATGTGGACAATATAGTCCTGTTGTGGCCAGCAACAACCCCCCTTCTTATTTAGCTTTATTACTAATACTAAATAAGTGGGGACCCTTATTCAAAAAAAAAATTAGCGCTTGTATTCCCTTTTTGAATAAAACTTACTATCATAAACTTAGGAGAATACTCGAAAAATCTAAAAAGTCTTAAGTTTTATGATAAGTCCACTTTCTCAATAAAGAGTGTCACATCGCAAAAAGGTAATGGATGCTTTTCTACAAGTAGAATTCTAAGATTGCGAAATCGCGATGCAAAATCACGCACTAAAAGATACTCATCGCATCGCATGCCTCAAATATCACTTAAGGCGAAATGCCTCAAACTGTCGATATGTGATAGCGAGTCTCGCAAATCACATTTCGCAAAAAACACGTTAATGGATGATTGCCACATGCAACGAAGTAGCGAAATTGTGATCTGCGATATTGCGAAGCAAATCGAAAAATTGCCTTATCGCAGATCTACAAGGCTCGTTGTTCGAAAAATATTTTCCCATAAACCGATGCCCAATTATGTGCGTTAATGTTAATAAATGAGTTAGTTGGCAATCATTAATGAAGTATGGTTTTGATCTGATCGAAGAGCCATTTCACGTAGGGTGATATATTTTACATGTTTTCAGCATTTAAAGCTTTTTCCTTATTATTACTCTTGCCTCAATTGTAAACTACAGAAGCGAAGAGCAGAGAAGTATACACAGCAGTGTTCAGGATATTATGGGAAAGAAAGGTAAAGCCCCAAGTTCTGAAGATAAAGAGATGACACCCTTGTACACAGACACCACCTGTAACAAAGATGTCGATATTACTACTTGGGAAGGCATGTACAGTCTACTCGAGGAAGAAAATCCCAGGATAATGGAGGTTACAGCTACTGCAAGCTCACACGAGTCTTCTGAGGCATAAATTATAGAACTATCAGGTTCATTCTTGCACCAGATAGCAGAGAAGCCCAAAATTCTTCCATACATGGACATGGTCAAATGGGTACTGGATAATGCTGATATCACAAAAAGAGAATTTAAAGCTCAGAACCAAGAACTCACGGAGTCGTTATTTTCACAAAATTTAAGCTTTATATCCTCTAACAAAAAACACGCAAGAGGCAAAAATCGCACCAGGGAAGCCCAGATCGAGAAATGGAGGCAGTTTCCTAGCGCTAATCGCGCATCGCCAGGCAAAACCCCTCGAAAAGGAAAGCCTCTAATCACTTAGTCGCCTGTAAGCCTGAAAATTGTAGGAAAAAGCACTAAAGGCGAAAAGGAAAAATTGAACTATAAAATCAGTGGTATTTATCAAGGATATTCTCAAGTGATGTGTAAATATTTTCCAAATGTATAGCACCTACAGACAAGCTAGAGACAGAAGGCTCAAAAGAGAGCAGAGTCCATCAAAAGGTTAACCAAGTTAAATTGGGATTCTTACTAGACATACTTGGCAAAACCACACAGCTAGTGCATGACTCTCAAATGTATCATTAACTTTGGCGAGAAGATGGCACCAGCACTTGCCGATTCCGTTTTCGCAGGACAGCTAAAGTCAAAAGTCGGCCAACAAACTCTCCTCAAGCAAATGCTGAACGCTTGCGACTATAAGGAATAGATACATAGATGGTTAGTTGCCAATTTTAGTTTTAGATTCAGTTTTAGTTTTAATTTTGCTTTAATTTTGCTTGAAATGAGGACGGTCATTTAAACTGCATCCTACATTTTTGTAATAAATTATTTTTAGATTTAGCTAGTAGTCTTTAAACCCTTCTCATGCATTTAGAAAGGGGTCCTGAAATTTGTCAAAAACTTGTCCTCAGAACATGCACTTTTGCACCCTCCGAGGAGGTTTTGATGAGTGAATGGAACATGATTTATTGATATCTGCATTTAATATCTACTACTGATGTTGCACCTTTTTACTCTTAGTAGATGTTGAATTAAGAAGAGATAGATCATTATTGTTGAAGCTCATGAGTAGAACTAGTTATAAATGGTACTTTTATCTCTTAACTATTTTTACTTATGTGTTAAGGTGATATTCATGTTCAGTTATTTATATATGAATGCTTGAATGCTTGAGTTATCATTTGGCACTTCTGTACGGTGGTAGCTATTTATTTATGCTTAATATATGAGTAACTTATTATGCGATATGTTTTCCATAACTATTTCGTCTAACTTTTTATACGAAATGGTTTATCTTTATTGAATTCTTTTCTCATAGAAATTGAATGATCTTTATTACCAATTTCCATTTGAAATCATTTTAGATCGCATAACTGAAAGATTAAATCCTGGGTTAGTTTTAGAATTAGATATTTCTATTCATTAAATTACAATTACATTAGATTTAGAATAAAAGAATTTTACTTAGAAACTATTAAAAAGGAAATATCAATTCTCAACACACACACACATAAATTGGGAAACTAGTCCCATAGCCCCAGTCGGACCTACTATACTAAACGAAAAAGGAGCTTCTAACCAAGGTCCAGACTGGGTGGGTACCCCCCTTGTTGTAGACCCAATTTTGGCGGCTTCAACATATTTGGCACTAGAAGGAGGGCATCGAACTGTGAATGGCAAGTAAGTCTAAATCTAAATACCATTATGAGAGTAAATCACCTTCACCATCTCTCTCGACTTCTTCATCACATTTAGAATCTTTAAATCTTGAGCAAGAAGTCGAAAAAACAACAACCACTGCCATAATCCCCGATATTTCATAGAAATCTACTATTGAACCTCCTAAAGTTGAATCTTTGATCCATAAACTTCAGCGATTTTCTATATCACCTCAAACATCTGAAAAATCTCAAGGTAGTGTGACTTCGCAATATAACCCTGCTCACCCTCTTACAATATTGAAGAGTGAAAAGTTTGAAATTGAACCAACTGAGTTACCTCTACCTACAAGGAAGAGAGAAAGGAAATCACCTAAAGGGTCTGATAGCGAGACTCTCTCGTCATCATCATTAATCTTAACTTCTCCACCGCGAAGTCAACCATCCACCCCTCCATGTCAGATTATTGTCCACCTATCCACTAGGACTTCCACATCCCCTTCTCAATCATCTGGAACTGTAATATCCTCATCTTCCCAATCACAGGGATCATCTTCTATGCTTTCCTCTATTAGTTGTTCAACGATGGCCCAATCTCCATGGAATAACCCAGGGGCAATCTTAATGCCTGCTCCCTTGAGTCAAATATTGGCCCATCCTGAAAAATGGTTGCCTAAGTTCAATCCTGAAACAGGCATGCTAGCAGAAGAACATATAAATAACTTTATGTTATTTATAAATCTTACTCGGGTTACTAATGAAGACGTTGTTGTTCATCTATTTCCTTACACTTTGCAAGGAGCATCTGGATCATGGTATTTTTCATTACCATCCGAATCTATCACTAGTTGGGATATTTTCCAAGAACAATTCCTGACTAAGTTCAGTGATGACAGGTCTACTGCGACACTGATCAATGACCTGTCTAACCTTAGGGTTGAATAAAAAGAACCTATCAAATATTTCAACTCACGTTTCAATAAACTGTTGAACAAAATTCCTACCGCTTCCAAGCCTAGCGAAGAAGTTCGAAGTGAATGGTACATATCGGCTCTACCATCAATCATAGCAATCTTCATTGATAGGGCTAAAAAAAAAAAATTAGCTGACAATATGAAGGAAGCAATAGAGGTAGAGAAAGATATCATAGCCTTTGAGAAGAAAAACGTCGTTGAGGAATGAAAATCTAAGAAAGTTACTTTTAAGGAAGATCTAAAGAAAAAATCGAAAGACCCATTCGATTTAGAACGATTGAAGAAAGTTTTAAAAACCATGTCTAACGAAATGGTTGATATAAAAAAGAAGTAGCAGAAAATTATTCTAAAAAACCATACAAGCCTTATACAAGAAATCCTTTGACTGATTCAAAGCCTCCCAATGCTATTGCAAATGCTGAATGAGAAGAAGAAGAAGAGGAAATTTCCAACGAAGAGCTTACTGATGAAGAAGAAGTTGTAGAAGTACAGGGTATGTGGGATTTCATCCTCCCAGATGAAGAGGATCAAGAGGCATCGCCGGTCAGTACTAGAAGTAGAAATCAACTCGATCCTCCTCAACCTACTCCTAAGCCAAAGAGCGCAAGCTCAATGCCTAAGGACAAAGTCGCAGCAAAGAAGACAACACCTAAAACGACTCAAACAAGCCCAGTCCAAATAGATTCACCAACTCAATCTAAAACGTTGATTGTTTCTGATGAGATGGAGTATAATATTATAGAAGACATGAAGAAGACTAGGGCTAACATTACTTTTTATGAGTTGATCAAGTTAAAACATCAGCAAAAGATTCTTTTGAAAGAATTACAAGCAGTACCAGATACACCTCCGCCCGTTGTTGTAATCTCGCAAGCTTCTCACGACATGGGAAGACCTCCAAGTAATGTGACTAATAAAGTTGATTCAAACAATATCGCTTTAATTGGAGGAAGGTCAAGATCTCATACTCCCCCATTTCTTCTTACTTATGAAGTTTTCAACAAAAATTTGCATAATTGTTTAGTTGATTCAGGAGCTTCATCTAATATCTTACCTAAATCAATATGTGCAAAGTTGAACATTCAACCTCAAAAATCTGTTGTACGCATAGTTCAGTTGGATCGGTCGCAGGTTGAAGTGATCGGCGAACTAAATCAGGTTACCATAAGGCTGTCATCCAATCCAAATTTATGTCAAGTTATCGAAATTTTATTTGCAGATATTCCATAATTTTACGGCTTAATTCTTAGCAGAGACTGGTCTGAAAAACTTCATGGATACTTTACAACCGATTGGTCGCATATGTGGCTCCCTTACAATGGTAAACCAAATCAAATAAAGGTCGAATGAGAAAGACATCAGAAATACATAGTAATAGATTTGGAAGGAGAAAATGAACCGGTAGCATACAGCAACAATATAATTGGCAACTATTCTGTTGATTCTTTCTTAGGAAATTTTAATGCTCATACTTCACCTTACTTAGAACATTTTGTTTTATCTCAAGTAGAAAATCTTTCTCAAACAGATAGTTCTAAATGTATTAATTTCGTAGATAGTCCTGTAAATAAATATTTATTTTGGAAGTTATTTTTTGATGGTTCTAAGTCAACAGGAGCAGGATGCATATTAATCAGTCGAGAGGGAAACAAAACTATGCTAACTTGTAGACTCAATTTTGATTGCACCAATAATATTGCATAATACGAGGCTTTAGTCCAAGGATTATACAAAGCAATCAGATTAGATATCAAATATCTACAAGTCTTCGGAGATTCTGAAATTGTTATCAGAGAGGTACGAAATATTATACATTGTCTATCAGGTCATTTAAAGCATTATCAATCTTTAGTACAAGATCTCACTGAACATTTTATAGCATTCAATATTTCATGAATTCCTAGACTCCAGAATGCTAGTGCTGATCTCTTGGGAAATGTAGCTTCCAAGCTCATTTCCTCAGAAGACTATAGTCCTGATAGATTTTCAATTGAATTACTCTTCAGACCCTCGATTCTTGATAACATTACCAATTCGAGAATTTTCAATGACGACCCTGAAATTGTAAGCTTCCTCACATCTGAACGATCTTACACTAATGAGATAATAGATGATGACCAACATGACAGACAATTGCAACAAGATAGCACTAATAATGTTGTGCCAAAGTCAGTAGTCAAATTAGAAGATCTATATGATTTGAAAGATCGATTCAAAAGATCTACCGATTCAAAACTTCAAAGTTTAACTCTGAACTATGAATTAGTAAATCTAGGATTTGATACCAAGCCGCAGAATATCAATCTAGGTCTTGTCCTAGCCCCTGAAGAAAGATTAGCATATGTTCGTCTCCTGAAACAATACAAAAGTGTCTTTGCCTAGAACTACGATGAACTTAAGACTTACGACACTTCTATCATCCAACATACTATCCCAATGATAAATGATGAAAACGTGTCGAGCAAAAGCTAAGAAAGATCCATCCTAATTTAGAAAATAAGATCAAATCTGAGCTCAATAAGTTATTGAAAGCCAAAATCATTTTTCTCATTCGACATTCTAAGTGGTTTTCCAATATGGTTCCTGTTAGAAAGAAAACTGAAGACATTAGAATCTGCATGGACTTTCGGAATCTTAACAAAGCCTACCAAATGGATAATTTTCCTTTGCCTCCTATGGAGCAAATATTATAGGCAGTTGCAGGATCAAAATTAATGTCCTTTTTGGATGGTTTCTCCGGCTACAACCAAGTTTTGGTCCATCCCGACGATCAATTAAAGACCACGTTCAGAACCAAATGGGGTACCTATGCATATCAAAAGATGCCTTTTGGTCTGATCAACGTTGGGGCCACTTTTCAAAGGGCCATGGACATTGCATTTAAGGAATTAGTAAACGAATCAGTAGTAATCTACTTGGATGATATAACTGTATATTCCAAAAAACAAGGCAATCATCTCAGGGATTTAAAACCGATCTTCCAACGCTACCAAAGGTATGGAATTTCACTTAACCCAAAAATTCCTTTTTTGCATTAAGTGAAGGAAAACTTCTGGGATTTATAGTGTCAAAATCTGGAATCCATATTGATCTCGACAGAAACAAAGAGATTTCTGAAATACCTTTGCCTCACAAAAAGAAAGCTATGAAATCTTTCCTTGGCCAGATTAATTTTGTAAAGAGATTTGTTCCAGATTTTTCAAGAATCGTATCTCGCTTACAAACAATGATTAAAAAGAACTCAATCTTCAAATGGGGCCAAGACGAATATGAAGCATTCAATCTGATTAAACAAGAAATTGTTAATGCTCCATCTTTAGCAACTCCAAATTTTTCCGATCCTTTCATTTTATATACATTTTCCTCTGATAGATCATATGCTGCAATACTCACTCAAGCAAGTCAAGACAAGGCGGAGGCCCCAATTGAATTTTTCAATTCAAATCTACAAGGGGTTGAATTAAATTATTCAGACATCGAGAAACAAGCTTATGCTGTTTTCAAAGCAATCAAACATTTCAGACCCTTTCTACTCAAAACCCATACAAAAATCATAGTTCCATTTCCAATGGTAAGAAATCTCTTAGTATAGAAAGATGTGGGTGAGAAAAGAGCCAATTGGGTTACTGCCTCACAAGAATATGACGTTGAAATTAAACCAGCAAATATTTTAAAAGGTCAAGGCTTTTGCAAAATGCTGGCTGGAGCATCGCTTATTCCCGAAATTCCATCTACAGAAATACAAATGTATGAGGTAATCCTAAACGACATTGAATCATTATATGTTGATATCATATTTTATCTAAAGAATGTATATGATCCTTCAAACCTCAATTATACAAAGAAAAGAGCCCTAAGGTGTTGGCATTCTGGCACAAGTTTGGCAGTTTTGGTACTATGGCATAGGTGGTGTCCTTGATGGCAACTCACTCTGGTGACAGATCACAGTTTAGGCACTCAGGAAGAAGAAAAAGACATATACGCAGGTTCACTTTGACGAAGCCATGTATATACGCGGGTTGGGCATTCCCAAGATGCGTATGCATATACATGCACTTTCATGCAAGGAAAAGCGCGTACATGTGGGAAAACTTGTTTCTGGTCCGTGGTATTTAGTCCTTGGTATTTGAACCTATGGTTTTGGGCATTGGTATCTCATCATAAGTGTTGATCCCAAGTATTGGGTCCATGGTATTGAATTGTTATGGTTTTGGACCGTGGTATTGTGAAAGGCCTAAGACTATAAAAGAGGAAGGAGATCATTTGGCAAGGGATCATCTGAATTATTGAATATCTGAAAAAGTGCTAGATCTGGAATACAGTGATTGGGTTATGGTGTAGATCTGGATCTGAAGGAAGAAGGAACCTGAGTGTAAGGAGAAGGATAAGTTCTTTTGATGGGTCAAAATCTTAAGGCTTGAATGATAGTATCTTTGTATGATTTTGATCTGTTCTATGTGCCGCTTGCTTGATCTATAAATATTCTCGGTAAACTAATATCTGAACATTTGAAGGGGTAAATTACCTTTATAGATCTATACGCAGGTTCAGTGAAGCACAGGTGCGTATACACGTAGGTTCTGTAAGGCGGAAGTGCGTATACGCAGGTTGATCTCAGCACAGGTGCATATACATGCATTTTCTGGGAGGGTGCTTCTCCTAGTTGAAATGTGTTATAGACTTTGATGATTCAACCCCTCCCAAAAAATTACCCACTAGTTGCTTTTGGCACAACGATACTGTAAAGGTGCCATGTTGCACTAGGGTGTGAGTCAATGTGGTTATTTCCATCTAGGTTTCAATAATGTTATACATTATTGGAGATTTCTTTGCGGTGGAGTTCACCTAGGCAGACAAGGACCTATTGTTGGGTTTGTCCAAGCATTTTATCTATCTTGGGTAGACCCATGACTCACCCCCTCAAATTCTCCCATGTCGTAATTTACATGGATTCCTAGCTTAAACTCTACCCATAATTTACTCAATAAATATAGAGATAATTCACTATTGTTAAAAGAATGTTTATCAAATACCATGAACCACCTATCCATCCAATGTTCTTGGAATGGTTGGTAGGTCCACCATATATTTTTTATTGACTAGTAAAGGTTGGTTGTTTCTTGGGTTAATGAGAAATGACAACAAATCTTGTTTGGTAATGTTGAGGTCTCTAATTTGGTCTTTAATTAGTCCATTTCTATAGTGTTCATACCGTTCCTATCCATGTAATAAAAAATATTAGTTAACATGACTTGGGCATTGGGAATAGGTGATCCAATTGAATTTAATGAACTTGAAAGAGTTAAACAACCATAAGAGATCTTTGGTGTTTTGGAGATCATGTATGAGTGCCCTCAAAGTAGCCAAGGATGGAACAATTTCATCATCGAGATTTCCTTTTTATTGGTTAGGGTTTGGTTTCTTTAATTTGTGGTTTAGTGATGGAGGGTTTGGGTCTCACTAGGATCCATGGTAGCCAAGTGTTAAGGGTATAATTTATGTTTTTTTTACTTAATTTTAAACCTATTTTAAAAAAAAATCAAAATAATTTCAAAATTTTTGTTCAATATCATCTAAAAACACACAATATAGTCCCAAAATAGTTAAAAAATGGGGTTGTGGGCGCATAAAAAGTTGTTGCACAAAGATCGCATGTTTATTCATAATATTACATATGAAATATCAAGAATGTGTGCATGTTGTTGAGAATATACATGTTTTTCTAAGCCTTGTCGACCTAGCATCTTGGCTAGCATCCTAGTTAGAATTTTAGGGTTTGTCGAGATTGGACATGCACATGCACGCTCCTAGGAGTGCACACACATTTCTATGGGTACGCGTTTATGATGACCCATTGCCACGTTTGGGGCCATAATTAGCCTGTGAGTTCCCATATGTAAATTTGTGATGTTTATGTGTGTGTGTGTGAGAGAGAGAGAGAGTGAGAAACACAGAGAGAGAGAGAGATAGAGAGCATAAGTGAATATATTTGAAATATGTTTTGGTTAGATCATTTCTTTTTTTCTCTATTCATTTTGTTTCTCTGTGTGTAAGTATTGTAGTATTCTAATTGGTGAATTGTTTGATAAAAGCCACTCTAAATTTGTTAGTGTGTGTATTGAAGGTCATTGAAGGATTTGGTGATCTCCTAATTTGTGCCTAAACACTAGTGTTAGAGCTAGGTTGTTGGTTTTTTGTGGTATGAGTGGAATCTAATTGAGCAGTGTCAGGTTATTGTTTAAGTTGGGTCTCGTTGAGTGTGGAGGCAATGACACTAAATGACATGGATAAACTTAACGGGGACAATTTTTCCCTATGGAAATCAAAGATGGAGAATATACTTATTTTGAAGGATCAATATTTTCCAATTGACAGATTAGAAAAGAAACCCTCATTGATGATGGGTGAACATTGGATCAACCTAAATGGGAAAGTCTTTTCCATAATATATTAGTATCTCAAAAATAATGTCTAATTTAATGTGGCCAAACTAAAGGAAATAGAAGTTCTATGGCAAAATGTAACCCCCCCATTTAACCACGAGCTTTGTACTTTGTAATTAAGACTGGAAATGCTAGAATGGCCAGAATGAATATCTTAACAAACGTTATTTGATGTAATATGTATTTTTATTTAATATATCCCTAAAGTTAAAGAAGAGAGAAGATAACATGGATCTCGATGCTTGAGGGGAACATTTGAGAGAGATTCAGGAAGTTCCTTATATGACCTTAATTAAATGTATATATTTTTTATTTGGTAGTTGAACTACCTAACTCCTAGAATTTATGAGAAAATAATGGTGAGTGGTATCGAACTGCTCCATAGGTATTAGCTACATGCCATTTGGAGCCTTCTAATTTGACCATGCAACTTGTGGAGGGACCTTGAATTCTCATGTTGGGTGCGTGTGTGCGTGAGAGAGAGAGAGAGAGAAGAGCAGTCGGGGAATGTGAGTGTGGATGAGAAAACTAATGAGTGTGTGTCAATGATCCAATGGAACCTTTGCATAGGAAAATTAAACCGCATGGTGGGTTGAAGGTGTGCCTCTAATCAAGGGGTGGAAAAGAACCCTTTAATTCACAATAGGCCTACATGGAATTTTTTAGCTTACTTAATTAGATAAGGAAAATAGTGTGAAAGCCCATGGTGGTTGTACTTTAAGTGTTAATAGGCACAGGCACAATGGTTGAAATGTAGAATCCCAATTTTCTAAAAGTGAAGGAGAGTGGTATTCATGTACTCTGCCCTAAATTTAACTTGTTGAACCCTTAGTGAAATTTCTTCTCAAGGCATCGGACCTACCCAAGGGGTGGCCAACTATAAGAAACTTGCAGTGTAACTAATCCCATAATTGGGTAGTGGGTTTCTCTCCCTTCTTTAATTTCCAACAAGATTAAGTGAATCAGATAATTATATTTATTCATCTATTAATGAAATGAAATTGTTGTGTAGTATTTCATAAATGTTGTCATGTAGATTATTGATTGTGTGTTTAAGGATGAGTTGAAGTCATGGTTAATTATGTATGATAACTAACTATCATCCAATGTTATTTCTTTCAAAAAAGAACTCTGTAAATAAAAAGGCACTCATTAAAGTATATTACTTGTTGAGCCAAGAGGCTCATTCTACAACTCAGTATGAGGAAGATGTGTAATTTAGTTTGTGGTCAACTTCGAATTGACACTTGTATTTTAAAAAAGATTTATATTCTTTAAATAAAAAAGTGTTTGCTATAATAAAAAAAAAAATTGAATATAGATGTCTTATTGTTACTCTCAACCATAAATAAGATGTTTTTATATTCATATGACATATCATAATCATATACTAACTTCGTAGAGAAATAAAATAACTTAAAAAAATAAACTTTTAGTTTTGCTTTCTGCTATAGAAAGTTCTATAATTCTTGTACTTCATCAAAATATTTAAATGCATGACTTAAATAAACTTTTTGAAAATAATTTAGTACATGACTCAAATATTATTTATTTCAATGCTTAGAGAGAAGGGATAATTAAAAAGTAAAAAAATTCAAGGAGATATGTAATTCATTTAATTCTTAATATCAAATTAATATGTAACATTTAAAAAATATTATTAATAATAAAAAATTCAATGTGAATTATAAATGAAATATTTTAATATGGAGGGTTAAATAATATTGAATTGTATTTAAAATAATATATTAATAACAAAAAAATCATTTTAATGTGGACAATATAGTCCTGTTGTGGGTCAGCAACAACCCCCTTCTTATTTAGCTTTATTACTAATACTAAATAAGTAGGGACCCTTATTCAAAAATAAAATTAGCGCTTCTATTCCCTTTTTGAATAAAACTTACTATCATAAACTTAGGAGAATACTCGAAAAATCTAAAAAGACTTAAGTTTTATGATAAGTCCACTTTATCAATAAAGAGTGTCTCATCGCAAAAAGGTAATGGATGCTTTTCTACAAGTAGAATTCTAAGATTGTGAAATCGCGATGCAAAATCACGCACTAAAAGATACTCATCGCATCGCATGCCTCAAATATCACTTAAGGCGAAATGCCTCAAACTGTCGATATGTGATAGCGAGTCTCGCAAATCACATTTCGCAAAAAACACGTTAATAGATGATTGCCACATGCAACGAAGTAGCGAAATTGTGATCTGCGATATTGCGAAGCAAATCGAAAAATCGCCTTATCGCAGATCTACAAGGCTCGTTGTTCGAAAAATATTTTCCCATAAACCGATGCCCAATTATGTGCGTTAATGTTAATAAATGAGTTAGTTGGCAATCATTAATGAAGTATGGTTTTGATCTGATCGAAGAGCCATTTCACGTAGGGTGATATATTTTACATGTTTTCAGCATTTAAAGCTTTTTCCTTATTATTACTCTTGCCTCAATTGTAAACTACAGAAGCGAAGAGCAGAGAAGTATACACAGCAGTGTTCAGGATATTATGGGAAAGAAAGGTAAAGCCCCAAGTTCTGAAGATAAAGAGATGACGCCCTTGTACACAGACACCACCTGTAACAAAGATGTCGATATTACTACTTGGGAAGGCATGTACAGTCTACTCGAGGAAGAAAATCCCGGGATAATGGAGGTTACAGCTACTGCAAGCTCACACGAGTCTTCTGAGGCATAAATTATAGAACTATCAAGTTCATCCTTGCACCAGATAGCAGAGAGGCCCAAAATTCTTCCATACATGGACATGGTCAAATGGGTACTAGATAATGTTGATATCACAAAAAGAGAATTTAATGCTCAGAACCAAGAACTCACGGAGTCGTTATTTTCACAAAATTTAAGCTTTATATCCTCTAACAAAAAACACGCAAGAGGCAAAAATCGCACCAGGGAAGCCCAGATCGAGAAATGGAGGTAGTTTCCTAGCGCTAATCGCGCATCGCCAGGCAAAACCCCTCGAAAAGGAAAGCCTCTAATCACTTAGTCGCCTGTAAGCCTGAAAATTGTAGGAAAAAGCACTAAAGGCGAAAAGGAAAAATTGAACTATAAAATCAGTGGTATTTATCAAGGATATTCTCAAGTGATGTGTAAATATTTTCCAAATTTATAGCACCTACAGACAAGCTGGAGACAGAAGGCTCAAAAGAGAGCAGAGTCCATCAAAAGGTTAACCAAGTTAAATTGGGATTCTTACTAGACATACTTGGGAAAACCACACAGCTAGTGCATGACTCTCAAATGTATCATTAACTTTGGCGAGAAGATGGCACCAGCACTTGCCGATTCCGTTTTTGCAGGAAAGTTAAAGTCAAAAGTTGGCCAACAAACTCTCCTCAAGAAAATGCTGAACGCTTGCGACTATAAGGAATAGATACATAGATAGTTAGTTGCCAATTTTAGTTTTAGTTTTAGTTTTAGTTTTAATTTTGCTTTATTTTTGCTTGAAATGAGGACGGTCATTTAAACTGCATCCTACATTTTTGTAATAAATTATTTTTAGATTTAGCTATTAGTCTTTAAACCCTTCCCATGCATTTAGAAAGGGGTCCTGAAATTTGTCAAAAACTTGTCCTCGGAACATGCACTTTTGCACCCTCCGAGGAGGTTTTGATGAGTGAATGGAACATGATTTATTGATATTTGCATTTAATATCTACTACTGATGTTGTACTTTTTTACTCTTAGTAGATGTTGAATTAAGAAGAGATAGATCATTATTGTTGAAGCTCGTGAGTAGAACTAGTTATAAATGGTACTTTTATCTCTTAGCTATTTTTACTTATGTGTTAAGGTGATATTCATGTTCAGTTATTTATATATGAATGCTTGAGTTATCATTTGGCACTTCTGTACGGTGATAGCTATTTATTTATGCTTAATATATGAGTAACTTATTATGCGATATGTTTTCCATAACTATTTCTTCTAACTTTTTATATGAAATGGTTTATCTTTATTGAATTCTTTTCTCATAGAAATTGAATGATCTTTATTACCAATTTCCATTTGAAATCATTTTAGATCGCATAACTAAAAGATTAAATCCTGGGTTAGTTTTAGAATTAGATATTTCTATTCATTAGATTACAATTACATTAGATTTAGAATAAAAGAATTTTACTTAGAAATTATTAAAAAGGAAATATCAATTCTCAACACACACACACATAAATTGGGAAAATAGTCCCATAGCCCCAGTCAAACCCACTATACCAAACGAAAAAGGAGCTTCTAACCAAGGTCCGGACTGGGTGGGTACCCCCCTTGTTGTAGACCCAATTTTCGCAGCTTCAACATATTTGGCACTAGAAGGAGGGCATCGAACTGTGAATGGAAAGTAAGTCTAAATCTAAATACCATTCTGAGAGTAAATCACCTTCACCATCTCTCTCGACTTCTCCATCACATTTAGAATCTTTAAATCTTGAGCAAGAAGTCGAAAAAACAACAACCACTGCCATAAACCCCGATATTTCAGAGAAATCTACTATTGAACCTCCTAAAGTTGAATCTTTGATCCATAAACTTCAGCGATTTTCTATATCACCTCAAACATCTGAAAAATATCAAGGTAGTGTGACTTCGCAATATAACCCTGCTCACCCTCTTACAATATTGAAGAGTGAAAAGTTTGGTACTGAACCAAGTGAGTTACCTCTACCTACAAGGAAGAGAGCAAGGAAATCACCTAAAGGGTCTGATAGCGAGACTCTTTCGTGATCATCATTAATCTTAACTTCTCCACCACGAAGTCAACCATCCACCCCTCCATGTCAGATTATTGTCCACCTGTCCACTGGGACTTCCACATCCCCTTCTCAATCATCTGGAATTGTAATATCCTCATCTTCCCAATCACAGGGATCATCTTCTGCGCTTTCCTCTATTAGTTGTTCAACGATGGCCCAATCTCCATGGAATAACCTAGGGGCAATCTTAATGCCTGCTCCCTTGAGTCAAATACTGGCCCATCCTGAAAAATGGTTGCCTAAGTTCAATCCTGAAACAGGCATGCTAGCAGAAGAACATATAAATAAATTTATGTTATCTATAAATCTTACTGGGGTTACTAATGAAGACGTTGTTGTTCATCTCTTTCCTTACACGTTTCAATAAACTGTTGAACAAAATTCCTACCGCTTCCAAGCCTAGCGAAGAAGTTCGAAGTGAATGGTACATATCGGCTCTACCATCAAACATAGCAATCTTCATTGATAGGGCTAAAAAAACAACTTTAGCTGACAATATGAAGGAAGCAATAGAGGTAGAGAAAGATATCATAGCCTTAGAGAAGAAAAACGCCGTTGAGGAATGAAAATCTAAGAAAGTTACTTTTAAGGAAGATCTAAAGAAAAAATCGAAAGACCCATTCGATTTAGAACGATTGCAGAAAGTCTTAAAAACCATGTCTAACGAAATGGTTGATATAAAAAAGAAGTAGTAGAAAATTATTCTAAAACCCATACAAGCCTTATACAAGAAATCCTTTGACTGATTCAAAGCCTCCCAATGCTATTGCAAATGCTGAATCAGAAGAAGAAGAAGAGGGAATTTCCAACGAAGAGCTTACTGATGAAGAAGAAGTTGTAGAAGTACAGGGTATGTTGGATTTCATCCTCCCAGATGAAGAGGATCAAGAGGCATCGCCGGTCAGTACTAGAAGTATAAATCAACTCGATCCTCCTCAACCTACTCCTAAGCCAAAGAGCGCAAGCTCAATGCCTAAGGACAAAGTCGCAGCAAAGAAGACAACACCTAAAACGACTCAAACAAGCCCAGTCCAAATAGATTCACCAACTCAATCTAAAACGTTGATTGTTTCTGATGAGATGGAGTATAATATTATAGAAGACATGAAGAAGACTAGGGCTAACATTACTTTTTATGAGTTGAGCAAGTTAAAACATCAGCAAAAGATTCTTTTGAAAGAATTACAAGCAGTACCAGATACACCTCTGCCCGTTGTTGTAATCTCGAAAGCTTCTCACGACATGGGAAGACCTCCAAGTAATGTGACTAATAAAGTTGATCCAAACAATATCGCTTTAATTGGAGGAAGGTCAAGATCTCATACTCCCCCATTTCTTCTTACTTATGAAGTTTTCAACAAAAATTTGCATAATTGTTTAGTTGATTCAGGAGCTTCATCTAATATCTTACCTAAATCAATATGTGTAAATTTGAACATTCAACCTCAAAAATTTGTTGTACGCATAGTTCAGTTGGATCGGTCGCAGGTTGAAGTGATCGGCGAACTAAATCAGGTTACCATAAGGCTGTCATCCAATCCAAATTTATGTCAAGTTATCGAAATTTTATTTGCAGATATTCCAGAATTTTATGGCTTAATTCTTAGCAGAGATTGGTCTGAAAAACTTCATGGATACTTTGCAACCGATTGGTCGCATATGTGGCTCCCTTACAATGGTAAACCAAATCAAATAAAGGTCGAATGAGAAAGACATCAGAAATACATAGTAATAGAATTGGAAGGAGAAAATGAACCAGTAGCATACAACAACAATATAATTGGAAACTATTCTATTGATTTTTTCTTAGGAAATTTTAATGCTCATACTTCACCTTACTTAGAACATTTTGTTTTATCTCAAGTAGAAAATCTTTCTCAAACAGATAGTTCTAAATGTATTAATTTCGTAGATAGTCCTGTAAATAAATATTTATTTGGGAAGTTATTTTTTGATGGTTCTAAGTCAACAGGAGCAGGATGCATATTAATCAGTCCAGAGGGAAACAAAACTATGCTAACTTGTAGACTCAATTTTGATTGCACCAATAATATTGCATAATACGAGGCTTTAGTCCAAGGATTATACAAAGCAATCAGATTAGATATCAAATATCTACAAGTCTTTGGAGATTCTGAAATTGTTATCAGAGAGGTACGAAATATTATACATTGTCTATCAGGTCATTTAAAGCATTATCAATCTTTAGTACAAGATCTCACTGAACATTTTATAGCATTCAATATTTCATGAATTCCTAGACTCCAGAATGCTAGTGCTGATCTCTTGGGAAATGTAGCTTCCAAGCTCATTTCCTCAGAAGACTATAGTCCTGATAGATTTTCAATTGAATTACTCTTCAGACCCTCGATTCTTGATAACATTACCAATTCGAGAATTTTCAATGACGACCCTGAAATTGTAAGCTTCCTCACATCTGAACGATCTTACACTAATGAGATAATAGATGATGACCAACATGACAGACAATTGCAACAAGATAGCACTAATAATGTTGTGCCAAAGTCAGTAGTCAAATTAGAAGATCTATATGATTTGAAAGATCGATTCAAAAGATCTACCGATTCAAAACTTCAAAGTTTAACTCTGAACTATGAATTAGTAAATCTAGGATCTGATACCAAGCCGCAGAATATCAATCTAGGTCTTGTCCTAGCCCCTGAAGAAAGATTAGCATATGTTCATCTCCTGAAACAATACAAAAGTGTCTTTGCCTAGAACTACGATGAACTTAAGACTTACGACACTTCTATCATCCAACATATTATCCCAATGATAAATGATGAAAACGTGTCGAGCAAAAGCTGAGAAAGATCCATCCTAATTTAGAAAATAAGATCAAATCTGAGCTCAATAAGTTATTGAAAGCCAAAATCATTTTTCTCGTTCGACATTCTAAGTGGTTTTCCAATATGGTTCCTGTTAGAAAGAAAAACGAAGACATTAGAATCTGCATGGACTTTCCGAATCTTAACAAAGCCTGCCAAATGGATAATTTTCCTTTGCCTCCTATGGAGCAAATATTATAGGCAGTTGTAGGATCAAAATTAATGTCCTTTTTGGATGGTTTCTTCGGCTACAACCAAGTTTTGGTCCATCCCGACGATCAATTAAAGACCACGTTCAGAACCAAATTGGGTACCTATGCATATCAAAAGATGCCTTTTGGTCTGATCAACGCTGGGGCCACTTTTCAAAGGGCCATGGACATTGCATTTAAGGAATTAGTAAACGAATCAGTAGTAATCTACTTGGATGATATAACTGTATATTCCAAAAAACAAGGCAATCATCTCAGGGATTTAAAACCGATCTTCCAACGCTACCAAAGGTATGGAATTTCACTTAACCCAAAAATTCCTTTTTTGCATTAAGTGAAGGAAAACTTCTGGGATTTATAGTGTCAAAATCTGGAATCCATATTGATCCCGACAGAAACAAAGAGATTTCTGAAATACCTTTTCCTGACAACAAGAAAGCTATGCAATCTTTCCTTGGCCAGATTAATTTTGTAAAGAGATTTGTTCCAGATTTTTCAAGAATCGTATCTCGCTTACAAACAATGATGAAAAAGAACTCAATCTTCAAATGGGTCCAAGACGAATATGAAGCATTCAATCTGATTAAACAAGAAATTGTTAATGCTCCATCTTTAGCAACTCCGAATTTTTCCGATCCTTTCATTTTATATACATTTGCCTCTGATAGATCATATGCTACGATATTCACTCAAGCAAGTCAAGACAAGGCGGAGGCCCCAATTTCCTTTTTCAATTAAAATCTACAAGGGGTTGAATTAAATTATTCAGACATCGAGAAACAAGCTTATGTTGTTTTCAAAGCAATCAAACATTTCAGAACCTTTCTACTTAAAACCCATACAAAAATCATAGTTCCATTTCCAATGGTAAGAAATCTCTTGGTATAGAAAGATGTGGGTGAGAAAAGAGCCAATTGGGTTACTGCCTCACAAGAATATGACGCTGAAATTAAACCAGCAAATATTGTAAAAGGTCAAGGCTTTTGCAAAATGCTGGCTGGAGCATCGCTTATTCCCGAAATTCCATCTACAGAAATACAAATGTATGAGGTAAGCCTAAACGACATTGAATCATTATATGCTGATATCATATTTTATCTAAAGAATGGATATGATCCTTCAAACCTCAATTATACAAAGAAAAGAGCCCTAAGGTGTTGGCATTCTGGCACAAGTTTGGCAGTTTTGGTACTATGGCATAGGTGTTGTCCTTGATGGAAACTCACTCTGGTGACAGATCACAGTTTAGGCACTCAGGAAGAAGAAAAAGACATATACGCAGGTTCACTTTGACGAAGCCATGTATATACGCGGGTTGTGCGTTCCCAAGATGCGTATGCATATACACACACTTTCATGCAAGGAAAAGCGCGTACATGTGGGAAAACTTGTTTCTGGTCCGTGGTATTTAGTCCTTGGTATTTGAACCTATGGTTTTGGGCCATGGTATCTCATCATAAGTTTTGATCCCAAGTATTGGGTCCATGGTATTGAATTGTTATGGTTTTGGACCGTGGTATTGTGAAAGGCCTAAGACTATAAAAGAGGAAGGAGACCATTTGGCAAGGGATCATCTGAATTATTGAATATCTGAAAAAGTGCTAGATATGGAATACAGTGATTGGGTTATGGTGTAGATCTGGATCTGAAGGAAGAAGGAACCTGAGCGCAAGGAGAAGGAAAAGTTCTTTTGATGGGTCAAAATCTTAAGGCTTGAATGATAGTATCTTTGTATGATTTTGATCTGTTCTATGTGCCGCTTGCTTGATCTATAAATATGATAATCTCGGTAAACTAATATCTGAACATTTGAAGGGGTAAATTACCTTTATAGATCTATACGCAGGTTCAGTGAAGCACATGTGCGTATACACGTAGGTTCTGCAAGGCAGAAATGCGTATACGCAGGTTGATCTCAGCACAGGTGCGTATACATGCATTTTCTGGAAGGCGGAAGTGCGTATACGCAGGTTGATCTTAATACAGAAGCGTATACACGCAAGTTTCTGAATATTGAAGAAGCTTACATCTCATAATTTATGTTCTAGTTGCTTCAGTTGATTATTGCAGTGATCTGGGTTTAGAATTTGAGGTGTGATTATAGTTACTGTGATCTCGGTATAGTTGACAGAGAAGTGTTTATTTTGATTCAGTCTTGACTAGTGAAATGGTGATTGATTGATGCAGAAATTCTTGATGTTTGATTGATGTTATTTGTGGATCCTGGTCCCTGGAAAGAGAAGGTTATAGCCTTTTGCATGTAGCAGCCTGCGTACTACCATCTCAACTAGTACAAGAACAAAGGGGGTTGTAACGCCCTTCCAGGAGAAGCTGGAAAATGAGAGAGTGTTGTAGCTCGCTGCAGGTAGCAGCCTGCGTACTGGTAAAGGACTGCACCAGTACAAAATCATTGTAAAAAGAGGTTTCTAATTAAAAACAAGATAGAGACAAATTGTGGCAGGTGGTTTTCACCCACATTGGGTTTCCACCTTATATCTTATGTTCTTGTGTGTGGTTGTCTACTAATTTGTTTTAGTGTTGCTGGTAACTGTTTATATGCATAACTTAATGATCAACATCTGTAGAATAAAGTAATTGTAAATCTGCATTATATACGTGGGTTTCCTTATCTGAAGTTGCGTATATACGCGGGTTCATCTAATCGAAGTAGCGTATATGTTCTAGGTTTGAAAAAGAAAATAATTGAATCAGATAATATTGATTCACTCCCCCTCTCAGTATTATTTCCAACAATTGGTATCAAAGCAGGTCCTTCATAAGAAGCTTGATCACTTGAAGGAAGATCTATCATCATGAGCAACTACGAGAGAGAAGCATCAATGAGGTCACCAATTTTTGATGGAACCAACTTCGTCTATTGGAAGGTAAGAGTCACAGCCTATCTTCAATCTCTTGCTACAGAAGTCTGGGATATCATAGATACAGGGTACACTTTTCCATCAGCAACTCCTACAGATCCGGTTGAGAAGAAGAAGTTTGAAACAAATGCAAAGGATGTTAACACTCTATTAGGATGTCTATCTCAATCATAATTCGTCAAGGTTATGCAGTATAAAACCGCGAAAGAAATATGGGACAAGATCGTGCTGAGCTATGAAGGAGATGAGCAGGTAAAACGAGCAAAACTTCAAATCCTCAGAATCCAGTATGAGAATCTCAGGATGTACAATGATGAAAGTGTGGCTAACTATTTCCTTCGTATAGATGAGATTGCTAATTGTATGAAAAATTTGGGTGAAGAAATAAAAGAGGCTATTGTGGTTGAAAAGGTTCTAAGATATTTGTCTCCTAAGTTTGAATCGAAAGTTTCTACAATAGAAGAAAAGGAGAATCTACAGAAAATTACCATGTCGCAGCTACACGGAATTCTAACCGCTTATGAAATGAGGAAAGGAGGACCATCAGACAGGAAAGACGCTGCATTCAAGGCTTCAGGAAAAAAAAAGGAGATTACTTGAGTCAGGACATATGTCAGAAGAAGAGGAAGAATCAAATTTTGTCAAAAACCTTCAACGGGGAGTTGGAAGATTCAGAGGTAAGTTACCCTTCAAATGCTTTTCTTGTGGAAGAGTCGTTCACTATGTTGCCAAATGTCCTCATATGCTTGACAAAGGTAAGGAACCTGTTAGATGGAACAAGAAACAGAATGTAAGTAAGAAAATCTACTACACTCATGAATACAGTGATGTACTCTCAAATAGTGATGAAGATGAACGAAGTAATAACTATAGACTTTTAATGGCTTTTGAATATGATGTTTTATGGATGATATAGATGAAGAAGGTCTTTATGAAGAGATTTCTAAACTCAAAATTTGTTTAGAAGAAAAAAAAATGATTATTGATACTCTGCAATTTCAATTGGCTGAAAGTGAAAAACATCATGAAAAGTTAGAATGTGAAATTGTGGGACTTAGAAAAGAGATTAAGAAAACTAAAGCTCTTAATCTTATATTTGTTAAAGGATCTGAAACATTAGATGTGATTATCAAAGTGCAGCGTTCTCCTCTAATCAAGACAGGTCTGGGATATAATGAAGAAGCAACTCAAGCGCAAAAACCATCCACCTCCAAAAGTTATCTTGATGCAGCAAGGAGGAGTGAGGAAAGGCCAAATGGAGATCACCAGGTAAATCAGGGACACTTTTATTCAAGAATGAACAGAGATCACCAAGTAAATCAGGGGCAATCTGCTTCAAGGATAAACAGAAGCTACAACACACCTCAGGTAAATCATTCTCAATTTGCCTCAAGAATGAATGTCATTGAAAACTACAATCGTTTGGTCCGCAGGATTGAAAATCGCAGGAATTTATTCAATGGCCAATGTTTCTCTTGTCACAACTTTGGACACAAAGAAGCTCAGTGTGTTGTCTACAAAACTATAATGACTAGAGAATCTCAGAAACAGAGGAGTATGACCAGGATCATGAAAAGGACCTACAATAACTTTTCTGCTCTTGAAAATGAAGTAGAATGTTATATTTGTAATAATTTTGGACATGAAGATTCTGAATGCAGGAGCAGGTTTTGGCAGACAACTCAGAAGGAGAAAGCCTCAAATATCAAAGCATGGAGAATGAAAGAACCACAACCAAAAAGGTGTGGTATAGCCTTATATACAGAAGGGCAGGAAAATCAATGGTACATTGACAGTGGATGCTCGAAACATATGACAGGTGATAAAGAAAAACTTCAGTCATATAGTGCCTTGGAGAAAGAGAAGAAGGTCTCATTTGGAAATGACACTCCTGCACTCATAAAAGGTAAAGGCTCTGTTCTTTTAAAAGAAAAGGTCAAAGCAGGAAATGTTATGTATGTTGATGGCTTAAAGCATAATCTATTGAGT
>APFE031113135.1:36452-74458 GCA_000404065.3 Pinus taeda
AGTAAAGAGAATTTTCAAGTATCTTCAAGGAACTCAAAACTATGGCCTATGGTATCCTAGAGATGCGGATCTCACACTGCATGCTTATACAGATGCAGAATGGGATGGAAGCATGGATGAAAGAAAAAGCACTAGTGGCGGTGCATTCTTTATGGGTTCCAGATTAGTATCTTGGTTAAGTAAGAAACAGAGCTCTATTGCATTATCTACAGCTGAAGCAGAATATGTGGTTGCTGCATCTTGTTGCACCCAACTCCTTTGGATGATGCAAATCTTGCAGGATTATCAAATCACTTGTACTCACCTATCTCCATCTTATGTGATAATACAAGTGCAATCAGCATATCAAAGAATCCAGTCATGCATTCAAAGACCAAGCACATACCTATCAAATATCATTTTCTTCGGGAACAAGTACTGGAACAAAAAGTCAAGTTGGAGTATGTTCCCTCTAAGGAACAAGTTATTGATATACTCACCAAACCGCTGCCCAGGGAAACATTTGAATACCTCAGACAGAAGCTGGGAGTAGTTGATGCTTCAACCTGCTATTGAAACTTGTCTTTTTCAGAGAAAATTTGGTGTAAGCGAGTTGGATGAGGAGGATCCACGTACATACGTTGGTTTATGCAAATACAATCGCGTATATGGAGGTTTGAAGGATATCAGCAGAGACAGACTCTGATAATCTGATAGGGGTCTGTCAGAGACCATCTGGCACAGGTTCAGGGGGAGCAGATAATCTTCTAGTGATGCATTGTTGGCATTACCTTAGAAGCTTTTGGTTCAAGTGCACAAATGTTGTTGGTTTCAGGTGGAACTCTTGCAGAGGAAGAACAAAAAGAGAACATGGTTGCTGATCTGAATCATGATTAACAGATGCTGCTGACTTTCATAATCTTTCTCAAGATATTTCATCTCTATGTCATGTATATCTTATTTTCTTCAAGGTCATGTAACGTCCTATTTTGGTTTCCCCACTATACATGGGATGAATGATGTAATGTAATTGGTTGTCATATGTAAATTTATGATGTATCCCCACTTGGTTGGATGGATGATCCCCACTTGGTTGGGTGATGGATGTATGTATAGAGTCTTTTGTGATAGGAAGGTTAGTTATGATGTATAAGTCATGGTTCTTTTTAAAGAACGTCCTTTTGCAGATCTTGCCTACAGTCAGGGGGCGCATGTTTAGCACAGCACAAAATAGATTTCAGCATGTACTCAAGGGGAGCACACCCCTTTGCCCTTGATGACAAAGGGGCAGAATGATCTTGAGGATCTTGGGGTTGCCATCAAGTCCAAAGGGGGAGATTGTTGGCATTCTGGCACATGTTTGGAAGTTTTGGTACTATGGCATAGGTGTTGTCCTTGATGGCAACTCACCCAGGTGACAAATCACTGTTTAGGCACTCAGGAAGAAGAAAAAGACATATACGCAGGTTCACTTTGACGAAGCCGCGTATATACGCGGGTTGGACGTTCCCAAGACGCGTATGCATATACACACACTTTCATGCAAGGAAAAGCACGTACATGTGGGAAAACTTGTTTCTAGTCCGTGGTATTTTAGTCCTTGGTATTTGGACCTATGGTTTTGGGCCATGGTATCTCGTCATAAGTGTTGATCCCAAGTATTGGGTCCATGGTATTGAATTGTTATGGTTTTGGACCGTGGTATTGTGAAAGGCCTAAGGCTATAGAAGAGGAGAGAGATCATTTGGCAAGGGATCATCTGAATTATTGAATATCTCAAAAAGTGCTAGATCTGGAATACAATGATTGGGTTATGTTGCAGATCTGGATCTGAAGGAAGAAGGAACCTAAGCGCAAGGAGAAGGATAAGTTCTTTTGATGGGTCAAAATATTAAGGCTTGAATGATAGTATCTTTTTATGATTTTGATCTGTTCTATGTGGCGCTTGTTTGATCTATAAATCTGATAATCTCAGTAAACTAATATCTGAACATTTGAAGGGGTAAATTACCTTTATAGATCTATACGCAGGTTCAGTGAAGCACAGGTGCGTATAAACACAGGTTCTGTAAGGCGGAAGTGCATATACGTAGGTTGATCTTAGCATAGGTACTTATACACTCATTTTCTGGAAGGCCGAAGTGCGTATACGCAGGTTGATCTTAATACAGAATCATATACACGCAAGTTTCTGAATATTGAAGAAGTGTACATCTCATAATTTATGTTCTAGCTGCTTCAATTGATTATTGCAGTGATCTGGGTTAAGAATTTGAGGTGTGATTACAGTTACTGTGATCTGGGTACAGTTGACAGAGAAGTGTTTATTTTGATTCAGTCTTGACTGGTGAAATGGTGATTGATTGATGCAGAAATTCTTGATGTTTAATTGATGTTATTTGTGGATCCTGGTCCCTGGAAAGAGAAGGTTGTAGCCTTCTGCAAGTAGCAACCTACACACTAGCATCTCAACTAGTACAAGAACAAAGGGGGTTGTAGCTCCCTTCCAGGAGAAGCTAGAAAAAGAGAGAGGGTTGTAGCTCTCTGCAGGTAGCAGCCTACGTAATGGTAAAGGACTGCACCAGTACAAAATCATTGTAAAAATAAGTTTCTAATTAAAAAGAAGATAGAGACGAATTGCAGCAGGTGGTTTTCACCCACATTGGGTTTCCATCTTATATCTTGTGTTCTTGTGTGTGGTTGTCTACTGATCTGTTTTACTGTTGTTGGTAACTATTTATATGCATAACTTAATGATCAACATCTGTAGAATAAAGTAATTGTAAATCTGCATTATATACGCGGGTTTCCTTATCTGAAGTTGCGTATATACGCAGGTTCATCTAACCGAAGTAGCGTATATGTTCTAGGTTTGAAAAAGAAAATAATTGAATCAAATAATACTGATTCACCCCCCCTCTCAGTATTATTTCCAACATAAGGTTGAAGGCTAAACAATATCAGCTCGTAAACGATGTACTTTTTAGGATGAATTATGA
This sequence comes from Pinus taeda, assembly GCA_000404065.3. NCBI lineage: Eukaryota > Viridiplantae > Streptophyta > Pinopsida > Pinales > Pinaceae > Pinus > Pinus taeda. The sequence continues at coordinate 39,431 of APFE031113135.1, forward strand.
TTCTATTCTCCTTAGATGTCTAGAGAAATCTGAAGTTGAAAAGGTATTGCAGGAACTTCACGATGGACCAGCAGGTGGACATTATGCTGGAGATGCTACTGCACATAAAATCTTGCGTGCAGGCTATTATTGGCCTACACTATTCAAAGATGCACATAGCTACGTAAGGAAATGTCAAGTTTGTCAAACTACTGCTGGGAGACAAAAGAAACCATCATTGCCTTTTCAACCAGTTAATATCGAGCAAAATTTTGATCAATGGGGATTGGATATAATAGGTGAGATCGTTCCTCACTCTTCCAAACAACAGAAGTATATCCTTACTGCTACAGATTATTTTACTAAATGGGTAGAAGCAGTTCCTCTCGGGACAGCAAATGCCGAACACATCATTGATTTCATAGATCAGTTCATAATCACCAGGTTTGGTTTAACCTCTGCTTTCAACTTTGATAATGCATCATATTTCTCTGGCAATGCTATGACTAAATTTGCATTAAAAAGAGGTTTTAAACTTAAATACTCTGCCAACTATTACCCATAGGGGAATGGGTTAGTTGAATCAATGAATAAAAACTTAATCAGAATCATTAAGCAAACCATTGATCAAACTCATAAGAATTGGCACAAATCTCTAATATATTCTCTATGGGCAGACTGAATAACGCAGAAAGCCTCTATTGGCACTTCGCGCTTTAATTTAGTTTAAGGGAAAGAAGTGGTCCTTCCAACTCATCTAGCAATTCCCTCTTTGGGTTTAGTTCAATATATTGACTTAACACCAACTTCTTCCTTACAACTAAGGTAGCTGCAAATTCTTAAGCTAGAAGAACAATGAGAACAGGCCAAAATAACTCGTGCTCATCACCAAGCATTAGTAAAAACTTCTTTTGATTCAAACATGATATCTAGAAAGGACGTTTAGATTGGAGATCTAGTTTTAAAATGGGACAAGGCTCATGAGGAAAAGGGAAAACATACAAAATTTCAACGAATGTGGCTTGGCCCTTTCCAAATTGCAGAAATCATAGGTCCATCTACTTTTATGTTATAGAATTTAATAGGAAAAAGAGAATCTTTACCTGTTAACGGGTATACCCTCAAAAAATACTTTCCATACGAGATCATTCTTCTATTTTTGTAGATTAATTTTTCTTATTTTCACAATAAAACCACTTGTAAATGGTTACATTTGAAATTCATGAAAAAACAAAAGTATTTCTTTTAGATTTTTTTTTTACGCTTGTATAAATAGAATCATTTTAGAAAATTGGTCATTATTATTGAAAGATATATTCAAAGGCTATAAGCCTGAAAATGATACTAGTTTCAACCTTGTAAATTTTGATAAAAAGCGACCTTTAGTGGGAATTTGTTTTACATCAATCAAAGGAAAAGTATCAATAACAAAACAAAGATTCTCTGTAGAAACGCTCTTTCCAAAAAACTCTACCACTATCATCCAAAGCTATTCTTAAGGAAACAATGACTCCCTCCCCACTTAGGAAATTACGAGCTTCAAGGAATAATCTAGCAATACACTTTAAACTTAAAGAATAATAGGTCTCATCATGAGCCGACTTATCATGATCATAGATATTATAGCTTGCTCACTTTCCCAAAACTGCATACCACAACAGGGAAATGACTCGAGATTGTAACAATCAAAAGACAAGGGGTCTCATCACGAGCCAGCTTGTTCAGCAAAGTTATAAATCAAGTGAGTGGAATTGTCATAATTTGGCTACCAAACCAAAGCATTGTTCTTTAAGGATTAAAAGAAAATGAAAGCAATAAGTGTGGATATGGATTTCTCTTTGAAAATCATATATTTCTCCAAGTAGGATACAAGATCATTGCTGGGTAACAGGTAACCCTATCGAGGCTATAAATGCTTAATGGCAGCAGAGGCTCTATCTATGACAAATGAAAATATTTAAAACTGATTTACAGAGAAGTCTTTGTTTTTATCTTTATAAACCAAGTAGCGATTGATGTAGATACAATGACTAGGTCTAGGAAGTAAATAACCAAAGTTAACATAGAAGAAACAAACTATCATTGAGAGTTGCAAGCATGATGTACTTTATCTTTCTATAATAAAGTTTGATTTTCTACAAAAGTTTTCTGTTTTGGAAGTTTATAAAATTCAAAAGAAAAGCAGAGATAACTGGTTCTTCCAAGTGAATCGCCAATTGTTGTGGCCAACAACAACCCCCCTTCTTATTTAGCTTTATTACTAATACTAAATAAGTGGGGACCCTTATTCAAAAAATATTTTAGCGCTTGTATTCCCTTTTTGAATAAAACTTACTATCATAAACTTAGGAGAATACCCGAAAAATCTAAGAAGAATTAAGTTTTATGATAAGTCCACTTTCTCAATAAAGAGCGTTGCATCACAAAAAGGTAATGGATGCTTTTCTACAAGCGGAATTCTAATATTGTGAAATCGCGATACAAAATCACGCACTAAAAGATACTCATCGCATTGCATGCCTCAAATATCACCTAAGGCGAAATGCCTCAAACCACCGATATGCGATAGCGAGTCTCGCAAATCGCATTTCGCAGAAAACACGTTAATGGATGATTGCCACATGCAACGAAGTAGCGATATTGCGAAGCAAATCGCAAAATTTCCGTATCGCAGATCTACAAGGCCCGTTGTTCGAAAAAACTTTTTCTATAAACCGATGCCTAGTTATGCGCATTAATGTTAATAAATGAGTTAGTTGGCAATCATTAATGAAGTATGGTTTTGATCTGTTCAAAGAGCCATTTCACGTAGGGTGATATATTTTACATGTTTTCGGCATTTAAATCTTTCCCGTCACCTCTTCCTTATCACTACTCTTGCCTCATTTGTAAACTATAGGAGAGACGAGCAGAGAAGTATACATATAGTGTTCAGGATATTATGGGAAAGAAAGGTAAAACCCCGAGTTCTGAAGATAAAGAGATGGCAACCTTGTACATAGACACCACCTACAACAAAGATGCCAATATTACTACTTGGGAAGGCATGTACAATCTACTCAAGGAAGAAAATCCCAGGATAATGGAGGTTACAGCTGTTGCAGGCTCACACGGGTCTTTTGAGGCATCAATTATAGAACTATCATGTTCGTTCTTGCACCAGATAGCAGAGAGGCCCAAACTTCTTCCATACACGGACATGGTTAAATGGGTACTAGATAATGTTGATATCACAAAAAGAGAATTTAAAGCTCAGAACCAAGAACTCACGGAGTCGTTATTTTCATAAAATTTAAGCTTTATATCCTCTAACAAAAAACACGCAAGAGGCAAAAATTGTAGTAGGGAAGCCCGGATCGAGAAACAGAGGTAGTTTCCTAGCGCTAATTGTGCATCGCCAGGAAAAACTGCTCGAAAAGGAAAGCCTCTAATCACTCAGTCACTTGTAAGCCTGAAAATTGTAGGAAAACGCACTAAAGGCGAAAAGCAAAACTTGAACTCTAAAATCAGTGGTATTTATCAGGGATATACTCAAGTGATGTGTAAATACTTACCAAATGTACAACACCTACAGACAAGCCCCGGAAGTGATGATTGATGCCATGTGATTCGTTCTCCACATTTCACTAGTTTCAATCCCACTTCTTCACCCCTGTGAGCATCACCCGATGCAATGAGTGCTAAGTGAACTATTCAAAAATCATGAGAAATTAGTCAGTTACGACTACCTCTCATGGAAATGGTCATACGTGAATGACTTACTTAACACAGTTGAATCCCAAAATGATATCTAATATAATGCACTGCGTAAACCCCCATACTTAAAAACCTACAGACAAGCTAGAGACAGAAGGCTCAAAAGAGATCAGAGTCCATCAAAAGGTTAACCAAGTTAAATTGGCATTCTTACTAGACAAACTTGGTAAAACCACACAGCCAGTGCATGACTCTCAAATGTATCATTAACTCTGCCAAGAAGATGGTGCCAGCACTTGTTGATTCCATTTTCGCAGGAAAGTTAAAGCCGGAAGTCGGCCAACCAACTCTCCTCAAGCAAATGTTGAATGCTTACGACTATAAGGAACATATACATAGATAGTTAGTTGCCAATTTTAGTTTTAGGTTCAGTTTTATTTTTAATTTTGCTTTATTTTTTCCTGAAACGAGGATGGTCATTTAAACCGCATCCTACATTTTTGTAATAAATTATTTTTAGATTTAACTAGTAGTATTTAAACCCTTCTCATGCATTTATAGAGGGGTTCTGAAATTTGTCAAAAACTTGTCCTTAGAACATGCACTTTTGCAACCTCCGAGGAGGTTTTGATGAGTGAATGCAACAGGATTTATTGATATCTACATTTAATATCTACTACTAATGTTGCACTTTTGTACTGTTAGTAGATGTTGAATTAAGAAGAGATAGATCATTATTGCTGAAGCTAATGAGTAGAATTAGTTATAAATGGTACTTTTATCTCTTAACTATTTCTACTTATGTGTTAAGGTGACATTCATGTTCATTTATTTATATATTAATGCATAAATGCTTGAGTTACCATTTGGCACTTATGTACAGTGATAGCTATTTATTTGTGCTTAATATATGAGTAACTTATTATGTGATAAGTTTTCTACAACTGTTTTGTCTAACTTTTTATACGAAATGGTTTATCTTTATTGAATTCTTTTCTCATAGCAATTGAATGATATTTATTACCAATTGCCATTTGAAATCATTTTATATCGCATAACTGAAAGATTAAATCATGGGTTAGTTTTAGAATTAGATATTTCTGTTCATTAGATTACAATTACATTAGATTTAGAATAAAAGTATTTTACTTAGAAATTATTAGAAAGGAAATACAATTCTCAACACACAACATAAATTGGGAAACTGGTCCCATATCCCCAGTCGGACCCACTATACCAAATGGAAAAGGAGCTGCTAACCAAGGTCCGAACCGGGTGGGTATCCCCCTTGTTGTAGACCTAAGTTTCGGGGCTTCAACATATTTGGCGCTAGAAGGACGGCACCGAACTACGAATGGCAAGTAAGTCTAAATATAAATACCATTCTGAGAGTAAATTGCCTTCACCATCTCCCCCGACTTCTCCATCGCATTTAGAATCTTTAAATCTTGAGCAAGAAGTCGAAAAAAAAACAACCACTGCCATAAACCCTGATATTTCAGAGAAATCTACTACCGAACCTCCTGAAGTTGAATCTTTGATCCATAAACTTCAACGATTTTCTATATCACCTCAAAGATCTAAAAAATCTCAAGGTAGTGTGACTTCGCAATATAACCCTGCTCACCCTCTTACAAGATTGAGGAGCGAAAAGTTTGGTATTGAACCAACTGAGTTACCTCTACCTACAAGGAAGAGAGCAAGGAAATCACCTAAAGGGTCTGACAGCGAGACTCTTTCATCATCATCATCCATCTCAACCTCTCCATCGCGAATTCAACCATCCACCCCTCCACTTTAGATTATTGTCCACCAGTCCACTGGGACTTCCACATCCCCTTCTCAATCATCTGAAACTATAATATCCTCATCTTCCCAATCACAGGGATCATCTTCTACGCTTTCCTTTGTTAGTAGTTCAACAATGGCCCAATCTCCATGGAATAACCCAAGGGCAGTCTTAATTCTTGCTCCCTTGAGTTAAATACCAGCCCATCCTGAAAAATGGCTACCTAAGTTCAATCCTGAAACAGGCATGCTAGCAGAAGAACATATAAATAACTTTATGTTATCTATAAATCCTAATGGGGTTACTAATGAAGATGTTGTTGTTCGGCTCTTTCCTTACACTTTGCAAGGAGTAGTCGGATCATGGTATTTTTCATTACCATCTGGATCTATCACTAGTTGGGATATTTTCCAAGAACAATTTCTAACTAAGTTCGGTGATGACAGGTCTACTGCGACACTAATCAACGACCTGTCTAACCTTAGGGCTGAGTAAAAATAACTTATCAAAGATTTCAACTCACGTTTCAATAAACTATTGAAAAAAATTTGTACCGCTTCCAAACGTAGCGAAGAAGTTCTAAGTGAATGGTACATATCGGCTCTACCATCAAACATAGCAATCTTCATCGATAGGGCTAACAAAAAAACTTTAGCTGACAATATGAAGGAAGAAATAGAGGTAGAGAAATATATCATAGCCTTAGAAAAGAAAAACGCTATTGAGGAACGAAAATATAAGAAGGTTACTTTTAAGGAAGATCCAAAGAAAAAATCAAAAAACCCATTCGATTTAGAAGGATTGCAGAAAGTTTTGAAAACCATGTCTAACGAAATGGTTGATATAAAAAAACAAGTAGCAGAAACTTCTTCTAAAAAACCATACAAGCCTTATAGAAGGAATCCTTCGACTGATTCAAAGCCTCCCAATGCTATTGCAAATGCTGAATCAGAAGAAGAAGGAGAGGAAATTTCCAACGAAGAGCTTATTGATGAAGAAGAAGTTGTAGAAGTACAAGGTATGTGGGATTTCATCCTCCCAGATGAAGAGGATCAAGAGGCATTGCCAGTCAGTACTAGAAGTAGAAATCAACTCGATCCTCCTCAACCTACTCCTAAGCCAAAGAGCGCAAGCTCAACGCCTAAGGACAAAGTCGCAACAAAGAAGACAACACCTAAAATGACTCAAACAAGCCTAGTCCAAATAGATTCACCAACTCAATCTAAAATGTTGATTGCTTTTTATGAGATGGAGTATAAAATTATAGAAGACATGAAGAAGACTAGGGCTAGCATTACTTTTTATGAGTTGAACAAGTTAAAACATCAGCAAAATATTCTTTTGAAAGAATTACAAGCAGTACCAGTTACACCTCTGCCCGCCGCTGTAATCTCGCAAGCTTCTCACAACATGGGAAGACCTCCAACTAATGTGACTAATAAAGTTGATCCAAATGATATCGCTTTAATTGGAGGAAGGTCAAGATCTCATACTCTCCCATTTCTTCTTACTTGTGAAATTTTCAACAAAAATTTGCATAATTGTTTAGTTGATTCAGGAGCTTCATCTAATATCATACCTAAATCAATATGTGCAAAGTTGAACATTCAACCTAAAAAATATGTTGTACGCATAGTTCAGCTGGATTGGTCACAGGTTGAAGTGATCGGTGAACTAAATCAGGTTACCATAAGGCTATCATCTAATCCAAAGGTATGTCAAGTTATCGACATTTTAGTTGTAGATATTCCAAAATTTTATGGCTTAATTCTTAGCACAGATTGGTCTGAAAAACTTCATGGATACTTTACAACCAATTGGTCGCATATGTGGCTCCCTTACAATGGTAAACCAAATCAAATAAAGGTCGAACAAGAAAGACATCAGAAATACATAGTAACAGAATTGGAAGGAGAAAATGAATCGGTAGCATACAACAACAATATAATTGGCAACTATTCTGATGATTATTTCTTAGGAAATTTTAATTCTCATATTTCACCTTACTTAGAACATTATGTTTTATCTCAAGTAGAAAATCTTTCTCAAGCAGATAGTTCTAAATTTATTAATTTTGTAGATAGTCCTGTAAATAAATCTTTATTTTGGAAGTTATTTTTTGACGATTCTAAGTTGGCAGGAGCAGGATGCGTATTAATCAGTCCAGAGGGAAACAAAACTATGCTAACTTGTAGACTCGAGTTCGATTGCACCAATAATATTGCAGAATACGAGGCTTTAGTCCAAGGATTATACAAAGCAATCATATTAGATATCAAATATCCACAAGTCTTTGGAGATTCTGAAATTGTTATCAGACAGGAACGAAATACTATACATTGTCTATCAGGTCATTTAAAGCATTATCAATCTTTAGTACAAGATCTGACTGAACATTTTATAACATTCAATATTTCATCAATTCCCAGACTCCAAAATGCTAGTGCTGATCTCTTAGCAAATGTAGCTTCCAAGCTCATTCCCTCAAAAGGCTAGTCCTGATATATTTTCATTCAAATTAATCTTCAGACCCTCGATTCCTGATAACATTACCAATTGGAGAATTTTCAATGATGATCCTTATATTGTAAGCTTCCTCACATCTGAAGTATCTTACACTAATGAGATAATAGATGAGGACCAACATGATAGACAATTGCAACAAGATAGCACTAATAATGTTGTGCCAAAGTCAGTAGTCAAATTAGAAGATCTATATGATTTGAAAGATCGATCAAAAGATCTTCCAATTCAAAACTTCAAAGTTTAACTCTGAACTATGAATTAGTAAATCTAGGATTTGATACCAAACCACAGAATATCAATCTAGGTCTTGGCCTAGCTCGTGAAGAAAGATTAGCGTATGTTCGTCTCCTGAAACAATACAAAATTGTCTTTGCCTAGAACTACGATGAACTTAAGACGTACGACACTTCTATCATCCAACATACTATCCCAATGATAAATGATGGAAATCTTGTCCAGCAAAAGCTGAGAAAGATCCATCCTATTTAGAAAATCAGATCAAATCTGAGCTCAATAAGTTATTGAAAGCCAAAATCATTTTTCTCGTTCGACATTCTAAATGGGTTTCCAATATGGTTCTTGTTAGAAAGAAAAATGGAGACATTATAATTTGCATTGACTTTTGAAATCTTAACAAAGCCTGCCAAAAGGATAATTTTCCTTTGCCTCCTATGGAGCAAATATTATAGGCAGTTGCAGGATCAGAATTAATGTCCTTTTTGGATGGTTTCTCCGGCTACAACCAAGTTTTGGTCCATCCCGATGATTAATTAAAGACCGCGTTCAAAACCAAATGGGGCACCTGTGCATATCAAAAGATTCCTTTTGGTTTGATCAACGTTGGGGCCACTTTTCAAAGGGCCATGGACATCACATTTAAGGGATTAGTAAACAAATAGGTAGTAATCTACTTGGATGATATAAATGTATATTCCAAAAAACGAGGCAATCATCTCAGGGATTTAAAACAGATCTTCCAATGCTACCAAAGGTATGGAATTTCACTTAACCCAAAATAATCCTTTTTTGCATTAAGTGAAGGAAAACTTCTGGGATTTATAGTGTCAAAATCTGGAATCCATATTGATCCCAACAGAAACAAAGAGATTTCTGAAATACCTTTGCCTCACAACAAGAAAGCTATGCAATCTTTCCTTGGCTAGATTAATTTTGTAAAGAGATTTGTTCCAGATTTTTCAAGAATCGTATCTCCCTTACAAACAATGATTAAAAAGAACTCAATCTTAAAATGGGGCCAAGACGAATATGAAGCATTCAATCTGATTAAACAAGCAATTGTTAACGCTCCATCTTTAGCAACTCAAAATTTTTCTGATCCTTTCATTTTATATACATTTGCCTTTAATAGATCATATGCTGCGATACTCACTCAAGCAAATCAAGACAAGGCAGAGGCCCCAATTGCCTTTTTTAGTTAAAATCTACAAGGGGTTGAATTAAATTATTCAGACATCGAGAAACAAGCTTATGCTATTTTCAAAGCAATCAAACATTTCAAACCCTTTCTACTTAAAACCCATACAAAAATCATAGTGTTGTTTCCAGCGGTAAGAAATCTCTTGGTACAGAAAGGCGTGGGTGAGAAAAGAGCCAATTGGGTTACTTCCTTACAAGAATATGACGCTGAAATTAAACCAGCAAATATTGTAAAAGGTCAAGGCTTTTGCAAAATGCTGGCTAGAGAATTGCTTATTTCCGAAATTCCATATGTAGAAATACAAACATATGAGGTAAGCCTAAACAACGTTGAATCATTATACGTTGATATCATATTTTATCTAAAGAATAGATATGCTCCTTCAGACCTCAATTATACAAAGAAAAGAGCCCCAAGGTTGAAGGCTAAACAATATCAGCTCATAAACGATGTACTTTTTAGGATGAATTATGATTTTGTTCTCCTTAGATGTCTAGAGAAATCTGAAGCTAAAAAGGTATTGCAAGAACTTCGCGATGGACCAGCGGGTGGACATGATGCTGGAGATGCTACTTCACATAAAATCTTGCGCGTAGGCTATTATTGGCCTACACTATTCAAATATGCACATAGCTACGTAAGGAAATGTCAAGTTTGTCAAATTGCTGCTGGGAGACAAAAGAAACCATCATTGCCTTTGCAACTAGTTAATATCGAGCAACCTTTTGATCAATGGGGATTGGATATAATAAGTGAGATCATTCCTCACTCTTCCAAACAGCATAAGTATATCGTTACGGCTACAGATTATTTTACTAAATGGGTAGAAGCAATTCCTCTCAGGACAGCTAATGCCGAACACATCATTGATTTCATAGATCAGTTCATAATCACCAGGTTTGGTTTACCCTCTGCTTTAATGTTTGATAATGCATCATATTTCTCTGGCAATGCTATGACTGAATTTTCATTCAAAAGAGGTTTTAAACTTAAATACTCTGCCAATTATTACCCACAGGGGAACGGGTTAGCTGAATCAATGAATAAAAACTTAATCAGAATCATTAAGCGAACCATTGATCAAACTCATAAGAATTGGCACAAATCTCTAATATATGCTCTATGGGCAGACCAAATAACGCAGAAAGCCTCTATTGGCACTTCGCCCTTTAATTTAGTTTATGGAAAAGAAGTGGTCCTTCCAACTCATCTATCAATTCCCTCTTTGGCTTTAGTTCAATATATTGACGAAACACCAACTTCTTCCTTACAACTAAGGCAGCTACAAATTCTTAAGCTAGAAGAACAACGAGAACATGCCAAAATAACTCATGCTCATCACCAAGCATTAGTAAAATCTTCTTTTGATTCAAACATGATATCCAGAAAGAACTTTCAGATTGGAGATCTAGTTTTAAAATGGGACAAGGCTCATGAGGAAAAGGGCAAACATACGAAATTTCAACGGATGTGGCTTGGCCCTTTCCAAATTACAGAAATCATAGGTCCATCTACTTTTATGTTACAGAATTTAACAGGAAAAAGAGAATATTTCCCTGTTAACGGGCAAACCCTCAAAAAATATGTTCCATAGGAGATCATTCTTCTATTTTTGTAGATTAATTTTTCTTATTTTCACAATAAAACCAGTTGTAAATGGTTACATTTGAAATTCATGAAAAAGACAAGTATTTCTTTTAGATTTTGTTTTCTCGCTTGTATAAATAGAATCATTTTAGAAAATTGGTCATTATTATTGAAAGATACAGTTAAAGGCTATAAGCCTGGAAATGATACTAGTTTCAACCTTGTAAATTTTGATAAAAAGCGACCTTTAGTGGGAATTTGTTTTACATTAGTCAAATGAAAAGTATCAATAAAAAAACGAAGATTCTCTGTATAAAAGCTCTTTCCAAAAAACTCTACCATTGTCATCCAGAGCTATTCTTAAGGAAACAATGACTTCCTCCCCACTTAGAAAATTACAAGCTTTAAGGAATAATCCAGCAATACAACTTTAAACTTAAAGAATAAGAGGTCTCATCACGAGCTGACTTATCATGATCATAGATATTATAGCTTGCTGACTTTGCCAAAACTGCATACCACAACAGGGCAATGAATCGAGATTGTAACAATAAAAAGACAAGGGGTCTCATCATGAGCCAGCTTGTTCAGCAAAGTCATAAATCAAGTGAGTGGCATTGTCATAATTTGGCTACCAAACCAAGGCACTGTCATAATTTGACTACCAAACCAAGGCATTGTTCTTTAAGGATTAAAAGAAAATGAAAGCAATAAGTGTGGATATGGATTTCTCTTTGAAAATCATATATTTCTCCAAGTAGGATATAGGATCATTGCTAGGTAACAGGGAACCCTATTGAGGCTATAAACGCCTGCTGGCAGCAGAGGCTCTACCTACGACAAATGAGCATATTTAAAACTGATTTACAGAGAAGTCTTTGTTTTTACCTTTATAAACCAAGTAGCGACTGATGTAGATACAATGACTAGGTCTAGGAAGTAAATAACCAAAGTTAACATAGAAGAAACAAACTATCATTGACAGCTGCAAGCATGATGTACTTTATCTTTCTATAATAAAGTTTGATTTTCTAGAAAAGTTTTATGTTTTGGAAGTTTAGAAAATTCAAAAGAAAAGCATAGATAACTGGTTCTTCCAAGTGAATCGCCAATTGTTCTGGCCAGCAACAACCCCCCTTCTTCTTTAGCTTTATTACTAATACTAAATAAGTGGGGACCCTTATTCAAAAAAAAAATTGGCGCTTGTATTCCCTTTTTGAATAAAACTTACTATCATAAACTTAGGAGAATACCTGAAAAATCTAAAAAGACTTAAGTTTTATGATAAGTCCAATTTCTCAATAAAGAGTGTCGCATCGCAAAAAGGTAATGGATGCTTTTCTACAAGAATAATTCTAAGATTGCGAAATCGCGATGCAAAATCATGCACTAAAAGATACTCATCGCATCGCATGCCTCAAATATCACTTAAGGCGAAATGCGTCAAACCACCAATATGTGATAGCGAGTCTCGCAAATTGCATTTTGCAGAAAACACGTTAATGGATGATTGCCACATGCAACGAAGTAGCGATATTGTGATCTGCGATATTGTGAAGCAAATCGCAAAATCGCCTTATCACAGATCTACAAGGCTCGTTGTTCAAAAAAGCTTTTTCCATAAACCGATGTCCATTTATGCACGTTAATGTTAATAAATGAGTTAGTTGGCAATCATTAATGAAGTATGGTTTTGATCTGATTGAAGAGCCATTTCATGTAGGGTGATATATTTTAAATGTTTTCGGCATTTAAAGCTTTCCCGTCACCTTTTCCTTATCATTACTCTTGCCTCATTTGTAAACTGCAGGAGTGAAGAGCAGAGAAGTATACATAGCAGTTTTCAGGGTATTATGGGAAAGAAAGGTAAAGCCCCGAGTTCTAAAGATAAAGAGATGACACCCTTGTACACAGACAGCACCTGTAACAAACATGCCAGTATTACTACTTGGGAAGGCATGTACATTCTACTCGAGGAAGAAAATTCCAGGATAATGGAGGTTACAACTACTACAGGCTCACACGGGTCTTCTGAGGCATCAATTATAGAACTATCGTGTTCGTTCTTGCACCGGATAGCAGCGAGGCCCAAAATTCTTCCATACATGGACATGGTCAAATGGGTACTGGATAATGTTGATATCACGAAAAAAGAATTTAAAGCTCAGAACCAAGAACTCACAGATTCGTTATTTTCACAAAATTTAAGCTTTATATCCTCTAACCAAAAACACGCAAGAGGCAAAAATCACACCAGGGAAGCCTAGATCGAGAAGCGGAAGCGGTTTCCTAGCGCTAATCACACATCGCTAGGCAAAACCCCTCGAAAAAGAAAGCCTCTAATCACTCAGTCACCTGTAAGCTCGAAAATTGTAGGAAAAAGCGCTAAAGGCGAAAAGCAAAACTTGAACTCTAAAATCAGTGATATTTATCAGGGATATTCTCAAGTGATGTGTAAATATTTACCAAATGTACAGCACCTACAGACAAGCTGGAGACAGAAGGCTCAAAAGAGAGCAAAGTCCATCAAAAGGTTAACCAAGTTAAATTGGGATTCTTACTGGACATACTTGGTAAAACCACATAGCATGTGCATGACTCTCAAATGTATCATTAACTCTGCCAAGAAGATGGCGCCAGCACTTTTCGATTTCGTTTTCGCAGGACAGCTAAAATAAAAAGTCAGCTAACCAACTCTCCTCAAGCAAATGTTGAACACTTGCGACTATAAGGAATAGATACATAGGTAGTTAGTTGCTAATTTTAGTTTTAGATTCAGTTTTATTTTTAATTTTGCTTTATTTTTGCCTGAAATGAGGACAGTCGTTTAAACCGCATCCTACATTTTTGTAATAAATTATTTTTAGATTTAGCTAGTAGTATTTAAACCCTTCTCATGCATTTAAAGAGAGGTCCTGAAATTTGTCAAAAACTTGTCCTCAGAACATGCACTATTGCACCCTCCGAGGAGGTTTTGATGAGTGAATGGAACATGATTTATTGATATCTGCATTTAATATCTACTACTAATGTTTCACTTTTGTACTCTTAGTAGATGTTGAATTAATAAGAGATAGATCATTATTGCTGAAGCTCATGAGTAGAACTAGTTATAAATGGTAATTTTATCTCTTAACTATTTCTACTTATGTGTTAAGGTGATATTCATGTTCAATTATTTATATATGAATGCTTGAATTCTTAAGTTATCATTTGTCACTTATGTACGGTGGTAGCTATTTATTTATGCTTAGTATATGAGTAACTTATTATGTGATATGTTTTCCACAACTGTTTCGTCTAACTTTTTATATGAAATGGTTTATCTTTATTGAATTCTTTTCTCATAGCAATTGAATGATCTTTATTACCAATTGCCATTTGAAATCGTTTTAGATCACATAACTCAAAGATTAAATCCTGGGTTAGTTTTAGAATTAGATATTTCTGTTCATTAGATTACAATTACATTAGATTTAGAATAAAAGTATTTTACTTAGAAATTATTAGAAAGGAAATATCAATTCTCAACACACACACACACATAAATTAGGAAACTGGTCCCATATCCCCAGTGAAACCCACAATACCAAACAGAAAAGGAGCTGCTAACCAAGGTCCAGACCGGATGGGTGTCCCCCTTGTTGTAGACCCGATTTTTGGGGCTTCAACAAGTCCATAAATAATATTTCAAGAAAAATATTTAAATGTGTATATATAATATATGATTAAAAAAAAATTGCATATACATTTTTTTTTTTTCTAAGTAAAACTATTCTATTATTCACATTAATAGAGTACATTTACAACATAACTAGCAGAAAGAACCAGCTGCCCAGAAGGAGTGGCAGCATGGAACAGAGAAGTGTTCAGAAACTGAGAGGATGAACCAGTCCAAGTTGTAGTCCCGTGCAGGGAAGCCAGAGGAGTCAAATTTGCATTCCCGCGCAAGGGAGGCAGAGAAGTCAAAAAGAGCTTGACAAAAACATTCACCCAGGACCTTGACACAACAGCATAGGCAAAAAAATCCAGAATTAACAAAATTCCCTCACTATTGGGCCACATAACCTGAAAGGAAGCCACAGTACTTGGGTTAGGCTTCAGGAGCCTCCTCCACAATCCTGCACCACCCAAAATCAGCCAAGTCCTGAGCTTGGACCTCCTCAGTAGCAGTCGAACCCGGGGGTACAGGCTCCATCTTTACGTCCTTGTCATTGCTGGCCAGCGTCTCCATAGCACTCGTAGAACCTGCAATTGGCGTCTCCATAGCTCTAATAGAACCTGAAATTGGCGTCATTACTATACCCTGGTCCTCCCGTTGAACCCTGGATTCGCCCTCATCTTGGCCCTCCTCAATGAAAAGCACCGAAACATGGGCACTGATCTGAGGACGGTTCAGTGAACTGTTGAATGTGAAAATTGTTGAGCCGAAGGAGGGTGAGGACGAGGACCCTGGAGAGCTGGAATCCAGAAATTGGCTGGGCCTTAGAATGCTCTCTCTTTTGTTGCAAGGGCTATGGCGTTGACGAGAAGTATCTTCGCCGGAAGAAGGTCGGGAGGGTGCACCTCGGGAGGTGCCTCTGCGGTTGAGCATTCGCTGTCGAAGCTGGGGCATGACTGCAGGACAGAACAGAGCCCCTTTGTCAAATGTAGAATTGGTGCCCAGAACAGCCGCGATTAGAGAAAACACAGTTGGGGGATTAGACCAAACACACAGACCTTCAGACGGGCTAGGACCATACATACAGACACACGGACGAGTGCCCGAAGCAATCACGAGAGACGAGGAAATGGCCAGAGGCTTCGAGCCAGAGCCCAACCCAAACAGCGCCAGAAACAATAGAGTGAACCCATGGCGGAAACCGAATATAATGCGCGCTCCTCTGCCTCAAGACGCTCCCGCCATAAATGTGGCATTCATGGGAGCCGAGGAGCCGATCCAAACATCGCGTGCGGAGGTGAATGGAGCATTAATGCTCCCTTGTTGCATTCCTTTAAACCATAGCATGCGCTGCTGGTAATGTCCCTCACTCTACATGGAGTCAGCTCCTCTACACATGGCTGGTAGGTGGCCTCCGTTCATGGCCAACTCCTGTCCCATCACCTTGAATGCAGCCTCAAACACCCGCATCCGAGGAAAAAATGCATATATATTATATAAAGCAATTGGAAAAATTATTTTTTTATGTGTAAAGTATTTTAAGTAGTCTCATTTTGGTCATTGTTTAAGTATATTTTTCGATCAATTTTTTCTCAAATCAAGAAAAAATGTATTTGAATTGCAAATCTTTGTTGAAAAATGCAGCAAGAAATTCTCAATTTGATTTTTCCTTGATTAAATTGAGAAAAGTCAAATTCCACATCAACAGACAACTTCGATGATGTTAACTTGTGTGACATGGATTGTGTCACCCAATTTACTCAATAAATTCAAGTTAGAGGATTTAGAGTTCAATTCAACATGTGTGATTGCTAATTTGTAGTAATCAAGGTCAGTTATCTTAGGTTGTTTTTAGTTAAACTAGAACAAACTTTTGGAGGAACTAGTGGAAGGTCAATTAAGTAGTGGGACTTCAGTCAAACTCAGTGATCATCTAGTTAATTAATCATTCAACCCAAAATAACTAGTGCATGTAGAGAATTCGAGTTCCCTAGGCTTTGTAGATATTCCAAGGAAGTGTAACTTCAATTGTAGACTAGTCTTGATTATACATGTGTTGCATGCAGTCAGAGGATCGACGTAAAGGAATTATGCTATCAATTTGAGGAATTTCATAAATAAAAGGGGTCTAATTTTTCAAGGAACAGTGCAAGGAAATAAGAGCTCAAGTAGAGGCAAAAATTGACTAAGTCTAGGTTAGAGCCTTTTAGTGAGCATAGAAATAGGTTATGCACTTGTAGGGTGTGCTCAGTTGAGCAAATCAATTGTAATACATCTCTATTCTTTTGATTTAATGCAAGTATGCATTGGGATTTTTAGCATTTTACTTTCCCCAAGAAAAATATTTGTTGCATGTGTGTTATTTCTTATTGAATGCCTAAATTTTTTGTTCTAGATTGTGAATTAATGTCTGCAGAGCAGTAGAGTAGGTTTATGTATTTTGATTTTGATTAAAACTTCATGAGCAGTTGCAAATCTACATCATAATTTATACATTGTATCACAGTGTGAATTCAAAGTTGTTCTCAAGAGGTTCTATTTTGGAGCTCAGCGTAGCAGGATTTTTTCAGAGATGAGAAGATGACCTTCAATGGACTAAGGCTAGAATATTCCTTGGAAGGAACCTCTAATTTTCTTGCATGGAAGGATCACATGGAGGTAGTGTTGGATGACAATAGATTGCTAGAATACGTCAAGTAAGATGTTGTAAAACCACAAGCATTTGATGCCCAAAACCTTGCTCAGTGGAATAAACATGTAGCCAAGGCGAGGAGAATAATCTTGGAGGGTGTGCGGGATCACATTGTCTCAAATATCCACGGAAAACAAACTTCGTTCGCAATGTGGAAAGCATTGATAGAATTTTTTGAGAATAATAATGACCACAAGAAGATAGCGTCAAGGATAAACTCTGAAGTATCAAAATGCAGAAGAATTACACAATTCTGCAGTATCTAAACAAGTTTACATAGTGTCGTGATGAACTTGGTGGGGTCGGTGTTACCATCCCTAAAGAAGACTTGGTAATCCTAGCCCTTCTGGGCCTTCCCAAGAGATGGCATTACTATTAAGATTTGGTGAATGGGAGGGAGAAACTGTCAAATTGGGAACACTTATGGTCTGATTTGGTACAAGAGGAAATAAGGCAGGCGATCAGACTTCATCCAAGGGTGAGGACGATGAAAAAATTGCATTGGATGGAAAGGAAAATAAGGGAAAAGGCAATAAATCTTAACCCAAACCATAATCCAGCCAAGGGGGTAAGATGAAATATTTGTCCAAAATTAAATACTTCCATTGTCACGAATTTGGGCACTATGCCATGAAGTGTCCACACAAAAAGGCAAGCAATAATACCTAAGGAGGAGCAACATGTGAAGCCTTGGCTTCATAGTTAGAGCTTGACTTTACCCTCATTGCATGCATGGAAAACAAAATGATGGGGAGCATGTGGTACTTGGACTCAGGTGCATTGTTCCACATGACAGGGCGCATATATTTTTTCAGTGACTTAGAAGAAAAGTATTTGCAGATACACATCAAGATGGGGGATAATGGAAGGTATAGTGTGACCAGGATTGGTAAATTCACCTTTTAGAGGGAGCTAGGCTCCCCCCTTAGGCTCAATGATGTCCTGTTCATTCTGGTCTTAAAGAAAAATCTTGTATCTGTTACAATTTTGGAAGAACGTCGTTATGATGTGATCTTCAGCAAAGAAAAGTCATTCCTGAGACACATAGCCATGACACAAGTGAAGCAGATTGGGGTTCATGTGAAGAAACTATATAAGCTAGATGTGAAAGATTATGCTACATTAGGCACAAAGGCAAAGAAGGTGCAAATTCATGATGTCCATGAAATTTTTTATAGAAGACTTGGCCATTTGCATCATAGCACTCTAAATATCATGTAGAAAATAACCACAGGCCTCCCAAAGGATCACTTGAGCAACAAGATGTATGTAAAGGACGTACTTTGGGGAAGTACACAAAATACACATTCCATGATCAAGACAACAAAGCACATGTAGTCCTTGAAATATCCACTCTGATGTTTGTTGACCTTTCTCGAAAACCTCCACTACTAGGCACAATTATTTTGTCATTTTTATTCATGAATTCTCATGAAAGCGCTGGATCTTCTTCATGTAGAATAAAGATGATACATTCTCCAACTTTGTAGAATTCAAGGCACTGGTTGAGAAATAAACTGATAAGAAGGTGAAGGCTCTTAGGAGTGATAATGGAGGTGAGTACTTGTTAATGAATTTAAAAATTTCTATGCAAAAGAAGGCATTCAATGAGATTTGAAAATATCCCATAACCCACAACAAAATGGAGTGGCTGAGAGAAAGAACCATAACAATGTGGGAGAAACAAGGGTAATGTTGCATGACCAAGGCCTACCTATGCATTTATGGGATGAGGCATGCAACACAACACTCTATTTTCAGAACCATATTCCTTATCGAATTATTGGCATGATTACACTGAAGGAGGCTTTCTCGGGGAGGAAGCTAGATGTGTCACACTTCAACATTTTTGGAGCCTCTGTTTACCACCATGTATCCAAAGAATCAAGGAAGAAGCTAGAGCCAAAAGCACAATTGGGGGTATTTGTGGGCTACACAAAAATTCCCCACAACTACTGTGTGTACTTTCCATCCCTCAGAATGATAGTTGTGTGAAAGGATGTAAAATTTGATGAGGTGAAAGCCATGCGGTGCTCTCTTGAGAGGGAGCTTCGGATCCCATTAGAGGGGGAGATTTTAGCTCCAAAGGAGGAACCTCAAGAAGCTATGGAGCAACCAAAAATTGAGGAGCAGAGAGTGGAGACAACCACTGAATAAAAACCATCAAGAGAAGGGAGAAAAAGGACTAGGGAAGCCGAGATACTTGTGTAGGATGAGAGGGTGAATGTGGGTGCTCCTTCAAATAAATGCAAGAGGAGAAGGTCACCATATCATTGCACTGGCTACATGGCTCTAATGATTGATCTTGTAGAGACTGGTCCATCTGCTTTCGAGGAAGCAGAAGAGAAACCTCTATGGGTTGATGCAATGGTGGAGGAATACAAATCCATTGTAAAGAACAATGTTTGGGAAGTGGCCCCAAGACTAATAGATAAATCAGTTGTGGGTTTGAGATGGATCTTTATGGTAAAAAAGGAAACAGACAGAAGCATAGAGAAGTACAAGGCCACATTTGTGGCCAAGGGGAACTCTCAAGTTGAAGGGATTGACTATGAGGAGAAATTTTCTCCTATAGTAAGGTACTCATCCATTAGATCAATTCTTGCTTTGGCTATGGAGATGGGGTGGAAGATCCACCAGATAGATGTAAAAAAAATTCGTCAATGGAGTTATTGAGGAGGAGGTGTACATTGAGAAACCAAAAGGTTTTGAGACATTTGAATGAGAGTCTCATGTGTCTAGACCCAAGTGAGCATTTTTCAGTCTCAAGCAAGCACCCTGTGCTTGGGACACCAAGATCGATAACTATCTTAGCGATTTTGGATTCACCAAAAGTGAAGTGGATGCAAACCTATATCATATCTTGGTAGAGGATAAATTGATTATTATTGTCTTATATTTTGATGATTTGATTTTAATTGGTGATGAACAATTGATCAGATATTGCAAGGAGGACCTTGTAAGAGAATTTGAAATGAAGGACATGGGTCTCATGCACTACAACCGCGGGTTGGAAGTATGGAAAGGTGATGGGAATTGTTTGTCTCTCAAAGAAAGTATGCAAATGAGATACTACATAGATTTCACATGGAGAGTTTCAAAACCATGGAGACACCTCTAGAAACTAACTGGAGGAAGGAGGATGCCACTTCAGGTGAGGAAGTGGATGCTACCATTTATCTGTAGCTAGTGGGTTCACTAATTTACCTTATGAACGCATGATCAAATATGTGTTATGAAGTCAACTAGGTGAGCCAAGCTATGGTTAGGCCATCCAAATTATTTTGAAGGACAACTAAGCACATTCTATAGTACCTCAGAGGCACTACCCATTTTGGACTATGGTATAGACGAACAGAGGGAGGGAAGCTATGTGGCTTCACAGATGCACATTGGGTGGGGAGTCCATCAGAAAGAAATAGCACATCAAGTGGAATTTTTAGTGTTGGGTCCATAGTGGTTTTCTGGTACAATAGGAAGCAAATATCTATGGCGTTCAACTCGACAGAAGCAGAATACATGGCTGCAAGTCAGGCAACATGCGAAGTGAACTTGATGAGAAAGATACTTGTTGGATTGTTTGGTCAAATGATGGATTGAACAATGATCTACTGTGATAATCAGAGTTTTATTAAGCTCTTTGAGAATCCTATTTTTCACAATCAATCCAAGCATATAGATATCTAGTATAACCATTTATGGGATTGTGTGCAGAGGTGGATAATGTTGTTGCAATACATTCTGAGAGAGGAAGAAAATGTTGACATTTTGGCAATGGCCTTGTCAAGAGGGAAATTCGAGTTCCACAAGTGTAGGCTAGGGGTGGTTGATAATCCCTTTCTTGTTGAGAGGGAGTGTTGAAAAATGCACCAAGAAATTATCAATTTAATTTTGCTTTGATTAAATTGAGAAAATTTGAATTTCCACATCACCAGACAACTTGAATGATGTTAACTTGTGTGACATGGCCTGTGTCACCCAATTTACTTAGGAAATTCGAGTTGGGGGAGTTAGAGTTTAGTTCAAAATGTGTGATTTCTAACTTGTAGAAACCAAGGTTGGTTATCTCAGGTTGTTTTTAGTTAAAGTAGATCCAACTTTTGGAGGAACTAGTGGAAGGTTAGTTAAGAAATGGGACTTCATTAAAACTCATTGATCATCCATTTAACTGATCAATCAACCCAAAATAACTCGTGCATGTAGCGAATTCAAGTTCCCTAGGATTGATAGAGATTCCAAGTCAGTTTAACATCAATTGTAGACTAGTCTTGAGTGTACAGGTGTTGGCTTAGGGTGTCTTGACCCAGGTTCAGTGTTAAGTTAGCCAAACAAATCCCTACACTACTGGCCCTTTCGACATCAATCCATGGAGCATGGACTGAAGTCTCACCCAAAGCAGTATGGGGGGATGTGTTGATGCCTCGAAAATAGTTGCATCAACATCAGGGAAAACCACCCGGTCCGGACCTTAATGCAGCTCCTTTTCCGTTTGGGATGGTCGCTTCGACTGGATATAATGGGACCAGTTTCCCAATGATGAATAAAAAGGGGATGGATGAGTGACTGGTTTTCTAATAAGTGATAATGGATGGATGACTTAATCTAAAAGAGCAAAAATACAAACAACTATTCTATCCCAGGAAATTTCTATTCTTAAGTGCAACGTTTGATAATCTCTGTTCATCAATAGGCATATAGATGACTCTATTCAATAAAAATAGACATTCATTCATATGATAATTGCTTTGTTCAAATAGTTGAACAAAGTAATTAATAAAACATTGTTACACTTGTCTTTTGTATATTACTGATACATGTATGATTAAAAGAAAAGCATCCTATAAACATCCAATAGTGGAAATTATAAAGAATGTTGTTGAAACACATGCATATATTCAATAATAGCAAGAATAATCAAATAACAATTCACATAAAAAGAATGAATTCAGACATATATAGTAGTACCATATGAGCTGCAAATCATTCCCAACATCAATCGCAATTTTAATTCCTTCTTTTAACTCAGAGATACTTTTAAATAAAGGCAGTAGTGCACATCCACATAAAAGCTTCGTTGTCAAAAATTGGAATAATTGGCCCAGTCTTTATAAAAATATATATCTGAAGGACAGTAGTACAACTTCAGGTTTAAGTCATATACAAAATCTCAGGACCCTTTCTAAATACATGAAAGGGTCTATAAATACTTAATTAAACTAACTAACTACAAAATTAAAATGCTATTAAATTGGTATAACTTGACCTTGAATATCTCATCTACAGCAATCTGGTAGTCGGCAGAATGATTCATCACTCTGGCTATTTTCCCTTTGATTTGAGTTGGCATATTGCTAGCATCGGTTCCATTTCTTGAGGGCGGCTGAGACGATAATTAAGCTGAGTCGAATATGTGGCATCGTGTATATCGGGAATGATACACCCGATTGCATCTGTTAGGCACTTGAGGGCGGCTCTCTAGCTATATGGTTTTACTAGGAACAACCAATAGGTGTCCCAAGTTAAACTTTTAATACCTATAATCAATCTCCCATTCTTTTCCAGCTCTTGAAAACATGATTGCTCCAATGTTTTAGCCGATAGTAATTTACCTGGTGTACATTGAGAGATCATATTAGATAAATAGAGAGTATTGTTAATTAATTCAATCAAATTACTTGTGGATAATTTGCATCTAGAAACTGCTCTCTCTACCTTCATCAATTGGGACTGCCATTCCAAGAATAGGATTTCTTTATGTGATTCTAGGATTTTACGAAAATTTGTTGCCTGTCCCTCACTAGAGTCCTACCAAGTAAGAAAATCTGTTAAGGTCTCATCGGCCTGCTCTAAGTCCTGTCTAGCATCGATTGATTTATCGATTATTGATGTTGTTATGTCACACAAGGGTTCAACTTGAGAAATTTTATGACACAATAGTCTTATTTGCATTACCAGTGCCTTATTACTCTGTAGTGCTTCTGCCCTGAAATCGGCAGGCTGCGGAAGACTCTTGAACTTATCTATTTGAAGTGATAATTGAGCAATTTGCACATGTTCTGTCTTTACCATTAGTTCATTCATTGTCTTCAATTTTGCCGATGCCTTCGATAATTCTTTCTGACTTTGAATCGCGCTCGAATCTACCCTTTGTTTCTCTTCAAGTAGTTGCTTGTTTAGTTGATTATTTAACTGTTGCTGCCTTAAAAATTGTTGTTCTAATTGTTCTGCTTTCTGTTGTGCCTCCGATAGCTGTGTCTATAACAAAGTAATTGCCTGGTCATTTTCTTTTAGCAAATTACTCACTTCTGATGCCTTATCCATGGTGGCCGCCGAATAGGCTCCAGCATACTAGGACAACATTGTTAGGTCATCGGAAGGATCGAACTCCTCCTTCCAAACTACGTTGGCTGTCACTGTTTGTTCAGGGAACAGGGAAGGTTGATCAATCCTTCTCCTTTTCCGTTGTCGCTTTACTACGGCCCTATGTTTTGGGCTGTAAAAGACATCCAATGGAGGTATATCCTCCACTTGCAAAATGATTTGATCCGAAGGATCTTTCAGAATTATTTCTAAGTCTGTACTAGGGGGTAGGCTATTGGTTCCTTCACTTGGAACCTTTTTTGACGTTGTATCCTATGTATCAGTCACTTTGGATGTCTCGACATCTTTTGAGCTTTCTAGATTGCTTATGATTGAGTTGAATTGCTTCCATTCTTGGAGCAATCTCGGGTCAATCTGGGTATCGACATTCACATCCTTGCTGCTCTTATCCTGCTCCTTTTTTAGTTCTTCCTCATGTATTTTCTCTTGCTCTTTCCTTCGCGCTTCCTCCTGTTCTTTCCTTTGTACTTCCTCCAACTCTTTCCTTTGGAGTTCCTCTTGCTCTTTTCTCTGGAGTTCTTCAAAAATTTTTGATGTAGCAGGAGGTTCATTGGTAAGTCGTTGTTCAGGCTCGCTTGATTGTGTCATCAGGGCAGTAGCTAGCAAATCTAGAGGTAGAGTTTGAAACCTCTGCTCTCTAAGTTTGTTAAATTCCACTAACCCGTCGTTGTGATATCTCATTTTAGCTAGCGCTTGAACCTGAAATAATGACTCCGCCGAAGAGGATAGGTCATCAAACTCATCTTCTTTATGTTCAAACTTAGTGAGTTTTGCCTGTTCCAGTACATTATAGATGAGTTTCCTTGGATCAAATCGTTTGTTAGGAAGAGTGGCGAGATTCAGTATATTTATCTTTTCTGCTTCTTTCTCTGCATGCTTATAGTCATGCAGAGTGTAAACGCCACACCTTAGAGGAAAAGGAGGCCAAACTTGCTTCTTTGAATTCCTGAGAGTCTTAGTAGCCCCTGCGAATGTAAGCTGATATGCTATCTCTCTAGCCAATAGTTTGTTGGGTATGTAGAAGGGGAGAACATGAGGTCTGGCATGACTGCTGAAAACTCTTATATATGTAAATTTATCCTCTCCGAACCAGTTTCCTAGGGCTGTCAAGTCAATCTCTGCTTGTGAGGAAATATTAGGAGCAGGTTTGTCAAAAATTTCATAGTAAATGGGCAACATAAATCCATTGCAAACTTTGATATAGGTGGTGCTTATAATGGGCTTTCCACAACTTCTGGTGATAGATATGAATCGGCATGGGGTCCTGTTGAGTCCATCTCCACCCCAACACAGGAAATTCGAAGTTAAAACAAAGAGTATCTAAGATGTAGGCACTAAAATAAAATGGAGGAATAAACCTATCAGTAACGCGGATTTTGTTTCTGAACTCAAGAATAGCAGTTGCTAACTTATCAGATAATATATTTACCCAATCCATTATTTCGCTATTGACTGCTGCTTCCATTAAAGGTACCATCTCTATTGAGAATTTTGAGGAATCATGCAACCCCCAAATCCTACACATCATCGCTCCAGCATAGCAATAAGGAGAACACAAGGAATTGACAGAGTACTTACCCGAGGACTCATGCTTGTGTTTCGCGGGGTTCTGTCTCCATTCCCGTATAGGTGTTGATTCAGTTTCATTTTCATCTCTGAACTTCTCCATAAATGCTTTGTTATACTTCTTCTCTGGTTCGGGAAAATGGTACATTTGTCTCAAATCATTGGGTTGAAATGAACCGAAGACTCTCCCATTGACTGTACAAAATGTTTTGTTTGTAATCGGGACTTCCTCAACTGCCCATCTTACTACATCTATGTATGGAAGAATTTTCTCTCGAGTCGCTATCCAGTGTAAGTAAGAATCGGCTAAATCCTTTAGGGTAGCCTCGGACTTCTGATTCGAGCCTGCTGTAGCTTGTACTGATGTTTCTTGAGGATCTTCGGCTTCAACTAGATTAGAGATGTTCTGCCAACTAGTATTACCAAGACCAAGACATGTAGTGTCTGAGATCAATCCTTTTTTACTTGTTCCCGGATCGGCGGTATGTTGTCCTGTTACTGCGGAAGCTGAAGCTGTTCCAAATTTCTTAGACTTCTTCCCCATTTGGCCTAAATTCGCTGCTTCGGAGGAGCTCTGTGCAAGAGATAAAATGAACGTAATGCAGACAATAGGTGGTGGAAACCAAGTATGAAAGAGTTCAATCAATGAATAATGGAGGATTAAAATAATACTGTCGCGGATACAATCTCTGAAGATATTTTGGCATAACTGCTCCATTAATTGGCCATTTAAACCTATCAATCATTTAAATGCTCATCATATCATTTGTTTGCCGAATAATTCATTTAAGCGTGGCTTTGATTTTTTGGCGGTTGATCGCAAGTGAATCACTATCGGGAATAGAAAGGATTTTAATAATAATTTAACATAATATACCCAAGCCTTATCAATCCTTTTTGAAATTCGCGCTTAGCTTTATCGCAATCGGAGATCGGAGGAATGCTTGAGTAGTTTCATTTGTGTCATTGCGAAATCCCTGATTGCCGATAGCGATAAAGCCAATTCGCATCGAGAGTTAAGAAGGGTGACTTTTTTTGCATGCATGTTATATTCCCCGATCGCCGATAGCGATATCGCATCGGAGCAAAGAGAGGGGGCCTTTTGTTACAATCGCTTACCTTCCCGATATTCGATAGTTATTCGCACTTGTCGCATCGGGGCAAATCAATGGGTCTTTTTGTTATACATCCTTTGTTATTGCGATATGCGATCTTGCGATCGCTTTATCGCAATAATAAAGAATTATTCATTTATTTTTATAAGACCGATTTGTGTTCATTCAAAAGGTTTATAATGTTTTGTTTCTTTTTCAAACCTTTTGAGGAATGATAAGTTGATACCAATTTTATCTAAAAGGGATCCATTTCATATTATAGTTTGAAGGTAAAATTTTATGAAATGGGGGGTTGTTGTACAGCACAACAATTGGTGATTCGCTGGGAGAAACAATTATATCTGAGAAATATTGAAATACTTAGAATTTCCTTATATAGAAATCTTATCAAAAAGGAAAATTCTAATATAACTAAGTACACACACATTCTGAATATAATAAAAGCTATTTTTGATAATTTTTTCTCTTGTTAAAATTAAATACATTCTAAGTTTTAAATTGGCCTCTATTGGTTGATAATGATAAAACAAAGAACCTTTCCAACTTAGCCTTTTTAATGACTCCTTTGTCATAGGTAGAGCCTCTGCTGCCAGCAAACGTTCATAGTTTCGACAGGGATACCTTTTAGCCATTTGACTATCCATTTTCCCATCCATTTCAGAGTATGATTAAAAGAATGAATCCAAAAATATGTTTTCATATTTTGTATTTCCTTTTCTTTTCTACTATTTTGTAAGATAAAAATCCATTGTCCTGGTTTGGTGGCCAGCTGTTTGACAATGCCATTCACTGGTTGTAATCTAACCGAACAAGCTGGCTCGTGATGAGACCCCTTGTCTTATGATTATAAGCCATTACCCTGTTTTGGTATGCAGTGTTGGTAATGTCGGTTAAACTATTTCCCAATGATCATGGTAAGCAGGGTTGTAATAAGACCCCTTATCTTTTATATCAAATATTTTAGAATTACACTCTGAGTAATCATAAACTTTGATGAATGGGATGGACAATTTTCTCCTTAGTAGAGTATGGATGACAAGGTAAGAGTTGAAGATGCTAAGATTGAATTAGTTTCTGTTTTGATATTGATAACCTTTTTTGTGGCCATTTTGAAAACATTAAAATGATTTACAATACTTCTAAATCTTGAGAAGATTTCACAAAAATGAAATGGGGTTTCAGAATGTGAATATACCTAATTTCCTAGAAATTGTCCTTTTGTTTAAGGCTTCTATTTCAAAAGTAAATATCAAAACTACTTCTTTTGAGAAAATTTTTTAGTATAGCAAAGGCCAACGGGAGATATCTTACAACTTTATTTCCTAATAGTCCTAAAACTACAAATTCTGTTGAAATTTGAATATTTACAAAAGGAGAAGGGGTTACCTCCTCAATTGAAGAATTTCTTTAATATGAGGCCATTAACACGAAGAGAATCCCTCTTTCCTAATAGATCTTGTAATATGAACGTCGAATGGCCTATCTTCTCGTTGATCTGAAATGGTCCAAGCCACATTTTCTGGAACTTAGTGTGTTTCCCTTTATCCTCATGGGATTTGTCCCATTTCAGAACTAGATCACCAACTTGTAATTGTTTTGAACTAGATGAAGTTGAATCAAAAGATGACTTGATAATTTGTTGATGTTTTGCATGAGTAATTTTGGCCTTTTCTCTTTCTTCTTCTAATTTTAAAATTTGATCATGTCTAAGTTGAATAGAAGAAGGTGGGCTTTCTTCAATAAACTGAACTAGGGCTAGAGAAGGAAGCAATAGATTGGTTGGTAGAACTACTTCTTTCCCACATACAAGATTGAATGGAGAAGTACCTATGGAAGCCTTCTGCGTTATTCTATCAGCCCATAGTGCGAATATTAAAGATTTGTGCCAGTTTTTATGATTCTGTTCAATAGTTCGCTTAATAATTTTGACTAGATTCTTATTGGTAGATTCTGCTAAACCATTACCCTGGGGATAGTAATTTGCGGAATATTTCAATTTAAATCCTCTTTTAATAGTGAACTCAAACATATCATTTCCAGATAAATAAGATGCATTATCGAAAACAAGAGCATTTGGGACACCAAACCTGGTAATGATAAATTGATCTATAAACTCTATAATTACTTCAGAGTTTGTTGTCCTTAAAGGAATTGCTTCAACCCACTTAGTAAAATAATCAGTAGCAGTAAGGATATACTTATGTTGTTTGGAGGACTGTGGAGTTATTTCCCCAATGATATCCAATCCCCATTGCTCGAAAAGTTGATCAATGTTGACTGGTGCAAAGGGAAAGCCGGTTTTCTTTGTCTTCCACTAGAGATTTGACAACTTCAGCATTTGCTTACATATTCGTGAGTATCTCTGAATAGGGTGGGCCAATAATATCCAACATGAATGATTTTGTGGGCTGTTGTATCGACTCCAAAATGTCCTCCTGCTGGTCCATCATGTAACTCCTGCAAAACTTTTTGTGCTTCAGGTTTTTCTAGGCATCTTAATAAAATTGAATCATAATTTTGCCTAAAAAGTACATCATCAATGATTATGAAGTTTTTTTCCTTTAATTTAATGGCTCGTTTGTTTTTATAAGAAAGATTAGGAGGTGCATATCCATTTTTCAAATAGAAGATCAAGTCTGCATATTGTGAATCAAGATCAGTGATACTTATCTGATTGATTTCTTCAATATGTTCTATATCACCTGATTCTTGAATGTTGGATGCTCCTGCTAATAACCTACAAAAACCTTGGCCCCTAACAATCTTTGCTGGCTTGATTTCCAAGTCATATTCTTGTAGTGTTATGACCCAATTCGCCCTTTTTTCTCCTAATTCCCTTTGGATCAGTAATTGTCTTACTGCTGAAAAAGGGACTATAACTTTTCTATGGGCTTTTAAAAGGAAGGGTCTGTAATGTTTGACAACTTTTTACATAGCAAAGGCTTTTTTTTCAACTTCTGAATAATTTAGTTCAGCACCTTGAAGATTCAAACTATAAAGCGAAATTGGTGCTTCCAAGTTGTGATCATTAATCTGAGTGAGTACTGTTGCATAAGATGAAGTGGACGCGATAGAATACAATATGAAATGATTAGAAAAATTAGGAGTGTTCAAAGTGGGGGCATTGATTATTGATTGTTTGATTGAATCAAATGCTTCCTTTTCTGCAGATCCCCATCTAAACACTGAATTTTTCTTAATCATGGTTTGCAATGGTAAAATAATGTGGGAAAAATCGGGAACAAATCTCTTAACAAAGTTAATTTGACCTAAAAATGACTACATGGATTTTTTGTTATGAGGGAATGGAATTTCAGAAATCTCTTTAATCCTATCCGGATCAATATAAATACCATCTTTGGAAACGATGAAGCCCAAGAGATTTCCTTGATTAAGAGCAAAGAAGGATGTTTTGGGATTAAGTGAAATACCATACCTTCTGCAGCGTTCAAAGATTTGATTCAAATCATGTAAATGATTGGATCTTTTCTTGGAAAATACATTAATATCATCTAAATAGACAACTACTATTTTGTTGATGAATCCTTTGAAGGCTATATCCATTTCTCTTTGGAATGTAGCTCCTGCGTTAATAAGTCCAAAAGGCATTTTCTGATAAGCATAAGTTCCCCATCTTGTTCTGAAGGTAGTTTTGAGTCTGTCATCAGGATGGCCCAAAATTTGGTTAGATCCTGAAAAACCATCTAAGAAGGACATTAACTCAGAACCTGCTACTGAATGGAGTATCTGCTCCATGGTAGGTAATGGGAAATTATCTTTTTGGCTTGCCTTATTCAGATTTCTGAAATCTATGCAAATCCCGATGTCGCCATTTTTCTTTCTAACCGGCACCATATTGGAAACCCTGTTTGAGTGCTAAACAGGAAAAATAATCTTAGCTTTCAAGAGTTTATTGAGTTCTGATTTTATTTGACTCTCTAAGTTAGGATGAATTTTCCTCGACTTCTGTTGGACTAGTTTTTGTTCAGAAAGCATTGGAATGGTATGCTGAATGATTGATGTATCGTATGTTTTTAAATCATCATATTTCCAAGTGAAGACATGTTTATTTTTTCTTAATAATATAATGAATACTAACCTTTCTTCCACAGAAATTCCTAATCCCAAATTTATGTTTTGAGTGTTTTTCTCAGTACCAAGGTTTATCAACTCAAATCTTAAAGTGAAACTTTGGAGTTTTGAATTGGTTACTTGTTTAAACCTGTCTTTAATATCATAGAGATCTTCAAGTTTAACCACTGGTTTTGGTATTGAGTTTTCTTCTTGCTTTTCCTTCATCTAGAGTTCATGATCGCTTTCATCAATGATTTGATCATCGTAGGACTTGTCGGAAGTCAAGAAACGTAAGATGTCTTCATCATGATTGAACACTCGCCAATTGGTGACATTGCCAAGAATTGATGGTCTAAAAATTAACTCTACTGAAAATCTATCCAAGCTATAATCTTCGGAAAGTAGGAGTTTAGAAGCAACATTGGCTAGCAAGTCACCTGCTGCATTCTGGGATCTAGGAATAGGTGAAATATTGAATGCTAAAAATTGAGATATAAGTTCCTGGACCAAAGACTGATAGTGCTTGAGGTGACTAGAAATACAATGAATTGTATTTCTAACTTGTTTTATGACAATCTCTGAATCACCAAACACTTTCAATATTGAACTTTAAGACCAATAGCTTTGTATAGTCCTTGGACTAAGGCCTCATACTCAAATGTATTATTTGTGCATTCGAATTCCAACCTACAAGACAACATAGTTTTTTCTCCCTCAGGGCTAACTAAAATAAACCCTGCTCCTGATCCTTCACTGGATTTAGATCCGTCAAAGTATAAAGACCAAAATAAAGAATTATCAACAATTTTATTTACACTGTTCTCAGCAATATTTCCACATCTTGATCTATCGGTTTGTGAAAAAATTTCGATTTGGGATGTGCAATTATTTACTGAGAAAGGAGATGGTTGGGCAGTATAATTGCCAAAGAATGATTCATAAGAGTAATCCCCCAAAATATTATTATTAAATGCTATTGGTTAATTCTCTTGTTCAAATTCAGTGACAGTATGGGTCATATGTTTCTCTCGATTGATTTTAATTTGATTTGGCTTTCCCTTGTAGGGTAGCCACATATGGGACCAATCGGTAGAAATATACCCATGGAGTTTCTCAGACCAATCCCTACTCAAGATTAAACCATAAAACTCAGGTATATCAGTGATTAAGATATCAATTCTTTGAACTACTCGTGGATCAGTCGATAACCTGATAGTTACAGAGTTGATTTCCCCTAAAACCTGGACCTTGGTTCTATCCAACTGCACAATGTGAATTGCAGACTTTTGGGGTTCAATGTTCAGTTTGGAACAAACTAAAGCTGGAATTATATTAGAGGATGCCCCTGAGTCAATTAAACAATTGTGTAGATTTCGATTATAGATCTCATAGGTTAAGAAGAAAGGGGGAGTATGGGAATTTGATCTATCTCCAATTAAAATCGTATCAGTGTCTTCAACCCTACCAAAAGGTGGTTGAACTAAATCATTTGTAGCTTTAGAACTAGGAAGAGGCGAAGAAGGAACTACATTTAGTTCCTTAAGAAGCAATTTATGCTGATGTTTTAGTTTGCTAAGTTCAAACATGGTGATGTTTGCCTTAGTCTTCTTCATATCATCAACAATATTGTAATCCATTGAATCCGATACTACCAATGTTTTAGATGTTGAAGGTATATTTGAGGATGATGGTTGGTTTTGAGGTAATGTTGTGGCCGGCTTCTTTGTGGGTACCTTTTCCTTTGCAGTAGTAGTACCTACACCCCTTTTCTCTGAACTTGCCTGAACAGGTTCAGGGGAACTTTTACTCCTGGTAGTCACAGGAAAAGCTTCTTGTTCATTTTCTGTGTCGGAGTTAGGTAATATGAAGTCCCACATTCCATGGCATTCGACAACTTCCTCTTCTTCGAATTCATCGGATGGTGAAATTGTTTCATCTTCTTCTTCCTCTTCAGGATCTGAATCTGCATTAGATATCACATTTGGTGGTTTTGACTCATGTTTCTTAAAATTCCTAAATGGTTTCTTTTTTGAAGTTTCTACCACTTGTTTTTTGATTTCAACCATTTCATTTGACAATGTTTTGAGGACCTTTTGTAGACCCTCCATACCGTATGGATCTTTAGGGGTTTTCTTCTTTGAATCATTTTTAAAAGAAACTCTTTTGGATTTCCTATCTTCGAGAGCAGCTTTTTTTCTAAAGCAATAATGCGTTTTTCCACAGCGAGCGCTTCTTTCATGTTTTCGGCTAAAGTTGTTTCCCAGCCCTATCTACAAAAATGGCTATATTTGAAGGTAGGGCTGTAATATACCACTCGCTTCTGATTTTCTCACTTGGCTTGGAGTCAGTAGGGATTTTATTCAAGAGTTTATTGAATCGGGAGTTAAACTCCTTGATAGGTTCTCTAGATTCAATCCTTAGATTTGAAAGATCATTAATCAGTGTTGCTAAAGATCTATCATCGCCATACTTGGTAAGAAACTGCTCCTGAAAGATATTCCAGCTAGTAATGGATCCGGAGGGGTAAGGAAAAATACCAAGACCCAACTAATCCTTGTAAAGTGTAGGGGAAAAGCCTAACGACAACATCTTCTTCTGTCACTCCTTTTAGATTAACTGATAACATGAAATTGTTAATATGTTCTTTGGCCAATGTTCCAGCATTTGGATTAAAATTTTGGTAACCACTTCTCAGGATAATCAGGTAATGGATGCACTGGTGCAGGCATAGTGACTGCACCAGGACTGTTCCATGGATTCTGAGCCATCTTGGAAGTAACAACGATTACTGATGGAGTTCCAGGTGTTTGGCACGGAGTTGGTGTTGAAGATTGAATAGATTGTGATGTTGAAGTTGGTGATCCCTGTTGAACAACAATATGTAATGGGGAGTGGATGTTTGACTTCGCACTGGAGAGGATGAGATGGAGGAAGATGAAAAGGTCTCACTACCAGATCCTTCAGTGTTCTTTTTAGCCTTTTTTTTTTTAGTAAAGGCAACTCAGCAGGCTCAATGCCGAGTTTTTCGCTTTGAAGTTTGGTGAGAGGGTGAGGTAGATGGAATTGCGAAGTCTCACTGCCTTGAGATACTTCAGATTTCTGAGGTGATATGGAAAAGCCTTGAAGTTTCTGGATGAGAGACTAAACTTCAAGGGACTCAGGACTTAATCGTTTTGAAGTATGATGGGGTTGAGCAATGGTAGTTGATCCCTCTTCTTCTCGTTTGGATACTGGTATTTCAAAATGCAAACGGGAGGTCCGAGGTCAGGTGGAGGGAGATTTACTCTGATAATGGTCTATAGATTTTGATTTACTCGCCATTCATAGTTCATGCCCTCCTTCTAGCGCCAAAAATGTTGATGCCTCGAAAATCGTTGCATCAACATCGGGGAAAACCACTCGGTCCAGACCTTAATGCAGCTCCTTTTCTGTTTGGGATGGCGGCTCCAACTGGATATAATGGGACCAGTTTCCTAATGATGAATAAAAAGGGGATGGATGAGTGACTGGTTTCCTAATAAGTGATAATGGATGGATGACTTAATCTAAAAAAGCAAAAATACAAACAACTATTTTATCCCACGAAATTTCTATTCTTAAGTGCAACGTTTGATAATCTTTGTTCATCAATAGGCATATAGATGACTCTATTTCAATAAACATAGACATTCATTCATACAATAATTGCTTTGTTCAAATAGTTGAACAAAGTAATTAATAAAACATTGTTACACTTGTATTTTATATATTATTGATATATGTATGATTAAAAGAAAAGCATCCTGTAAACATCCAATAGTGGAAACTATAAAGAATGATGTTGAAACACATGCGTATATTCAATAATAGCAAGAATAATCAAATAACAATTCACATAAAAAGAATGAATTCATACATAGATAGTAGTACCATATGAGCTGCAAATCATTCCCAACATCAATCACAATTCAAATTCCTTCTTTTAACTCAGAGATACTTTTAAATAAAGGCAGTAGTGCACATCCACATAAAAGCTTCATTGTCAAAAATTGGAATAATTGGCCCAATATTTATAAAAAAATATACTTGAAGTACAGTAGTGCAAATTCAGGTTTAAGTCATATACAAAAACTCAGGACCCTTTCTAAATACATGAAAGGGTCTATAAATACTTAATTAAACTAACTAACTACAAAATTAAAATGGTATTAAATTGGTATAACTTGATCTTGAATATCTCATCTACAGCAATCTGGTAGTCGGTAGAATGATTCATCACTCTGGTTGTTTTCCCTTTGATCTGAGTTGGCATATTGCTAGCATCGGTTCCACTTCTTGAGGGCGGCTGAGACGAGAATTGAGCTAAGGCGAATATGTGGCATCATGTATATCGGGAATGATACACCCGATTGCATCTGTTAGGCACTTGAAGGCGGCTCTCTGGCTGTATGGTTTTACTAGGAACAACCAATAGGTGTCCCAAGTTAAACTTTTAATACCTGTGATCAATCTCCCATTCTTTTCCAGCTCTTGATAACATGATTG